>JAGGAS010037700.1:0-17030 GCA_017657355.1 Termitomyces sp. K1Ac | reverse complement strand
GCTAGCAGGAGACACATTCACTAGTGCTCTTATTCAGATACTCCACTACCAGCGGGCGGAACTGGACTGGCTTTGCGGGCTCGACTTCCAAAATGACCCTCACGATCCGGAAAGCCACTGAAGCTGACGAAGCAGCCGTTTCACGCATCTGCCTTCTCACTGGCGATGCAGGCAAATCCGCCGAGCATCTTCACGATTACGGCGAGCTCATCGGGCTTACATACGCCGTTCCGTACCTAAAGCTGCCCACAACGTGGGCCTTCGTCCTGGTCGACGAAGCGAAGGATAACGCTGTCGTTGGATACATCCTCGGATCGAAGGATACCCGTGCGTACGAAAAGTACGCACAAGAACATTGGTGGCCAGTCCTGGCTGAGAAGTACCCACCCTCGATCGCAAAGAAGCCGGCCGACGTGCATTACACGAAACTTTTCAGGAATATGCACGTTGCGCCTGAGGCGAATATTGCGTTTGCGGCAGCGCACTTGCATATCGACATTTTGGAGGAATATCAGGGGCAGGGATGGGGCCGGAAGCTGATCTCGACGGCAATCGAGTATTTGAAGGGCGAGAACATCGCAGGAGAGGGTGTATGGCTTGGAATGGACCCGAGAAATATCAAGGCGAGGGGTTTCTATTTGAGGTTGGGCTTCAAAGGGATTGAGGGTGGAGACGATAATCAGTTTGGAATCAAGTTCGCAGAGTACACGGGCCGGGCGGCGGACTGATTATGTAATAGATGTTTGGCGTAGCTTTCATATACAAACAACGCGTTCAACGCGCCATCGTCAGTGACTTGGACTCTGCATTGACTATGTCGTCTGATGAACATCTTGAGCCTCGCTCTCCTGGCGTACCTTTGCATGCAGACGGTGATGAACTCTTGCGGCCTGTTTTGCGTGCTGCGCCTCCTCCTTTGCCTCCTCGCCCCCACAAGGCACCCCAGACACAAAATCCATTTATCACTACGGGAAGTGTTCAACATGCAACCCCGCACTTACAGCAGCCGGAAGAAGTACAGTGGCAGGTCCCAGTATACGGCGACAGCTATGTCAACCAAAGCGCAGAGGAGTTTCCCGCCCGACGCGACACTTTGAACCATTCGGCTCCAAGAGGCACTGATCTGCTAGATTTTGCAGACAGCGACTCTACTCTGAACGCTGCTGATGGAGAAACTAACAATCCTTACAATAAATACTCGCTTTCTTCCTACGAGCACCCTTACGATATTCAACCCCCCGAAAATGCGTATCCAGGTCCAGGCGTGGCTCCCCTCAACATTCGTCCAAAACGTTCGCCTAGGAAGCGTACTGTTAGCTTCTCGGAAGAGAAGCCTCCCGTTCATGAATATGCTCCGCAGGGAGCGATCGATGTCGATCCAAAAGCTGAAAGAGCCCTAAAAAGACGTGGATTGCCGTCTAACATCTTGGATTTGTATGCAATTGACAACGCCGAGGCGAATGAGGACCTAGAAAAACAAGGCGGGACAAGGCGGCACGGCTCAAAACCAAATTTGGACAATTTAGCGTACTCAAGTGGACGTCATGACTTGCGCCGCAATGGATCTATGTCCTCGACAACGTCTAATGGCTCGGAAGTTCTTGATCCTGATGACCCTCGTGTAACTGGCGTAGAAGCTAAAACCCTGGAAGATCCCGAAGATATCGAGAAGAATGCACTGCGTCAGATGGACTATAGGACCCGTCGCAAGCATCTGACGCGTATCAAGATCGAGTTCAATGTGTCTTGTTAGAATTACCTCTTTTTTATCCGATTTATTTTGCTCATCCTGGTGCAGCTATGATTAATAGACAAGAGTTTCTCATCAAGTTGGCAAAAGCGCTCATGATCTTTGGTGCGCCTTCTCACAGGATCGAATCTCAACTTATTGCGGCCGCGCGCATCCTTGAAGTGGAAGCTGAATTTATTCATTTGCCTGGCGTCATTATCTGCTCCTTTGGCGACCAGGAACTCGGCTGCTCTGAGACTCACTTTGTCAAATGTGGCGGCAGGCTTTCTCTAGGGGCTCTCCACAAGGTACACTTGATCTATCGCAAAGTCGTGCACGACGAAATAAGTGCGAAACGCGCCACAAATGACCTGGAAGCTCTCTTGACGGCACCTCCTCTGTATTCTATTCTTTTTCGTTGTATTTTATCTTTTTGTCTATCGGCTCTGATCTGTCCGCTGGCGTTTGGAGGTTCTTTCGTAGATCTGTGGTTTGCAGGCGCAGGCGCATTCATTCTTTCTGCCTTACAGCTTGGCGTTGCAACAAAAAGCGTTTTGTATGCCAATGTTTTCGAGTAATTTCTCTGGCTTCGTACTATGATCCGGTATTGATCGACTTATTACAGAATTACCATCGCTATCTTCATTTCATTCATTGCTAGAGGCTTAAGCAGCATTCGGACCCAGATATTCTGCTATACCGCCATCTCTTCAGCGAGTATCATTATAATTTTGCCAGGATATCTCATTCGCGAGTACTATTCATTTGTGACCAGATAGATAGCTGATTCCTCTCCTATGCAGTAAGCAGCTCACTCGAGCTTGCGTCAAAGAACATTGTATGCGGAAGTGTCAAGATGGTTTACGCCTTGATCTACACACTGTTTTTGGTAGGATAACTTTCTCAATGCCTCGCTTCATATTCCTGATCCTCGTGAAGGGATTCGGTCTGCAGATTGGGTCCGACTTCTATCTGCTTCTGGACCGATCGATGAGGCGTAGACTTGACGATCTTGCGGCTAATCTTGCCAACTCCGTCGCGCTCACCGGCACTTGGACGGCAGACAACGGGACAGGGAATACTTCCATTCCGTTGGTTGGCACGTGGACCTTCACGCATTCTGTCGCCGTCGAGACATTGAATATCGTAGTGGGATGCTACCGCCCACAGTCATTCCCCTGGTACCTGCAACCATTTCCAAGCTGGACCGTCTACCTCATCGTCCCCGCCTTCTCCACCCTCTCATCGTTATCGAATCTTCAACCCCTCAAGAGCAAGCAGTTACCAGTTATGGTCCTCATTTCATGCGCGTCATATGCCTCCAATAAGGTTGCCAATCATTACATTTTTAATCGCTCGGACATCGTTTCTGCTATTGGAGCCTTCACAGTTGGGGTTTTGGGTAATGTTTATTCGCGGAAAATGGGAGGCACGGCTTTCACATCGATGGTCACCGGTGTTCTTTTCTTGGTTCCGGTAAGCATCTTGACAGTCATTGCTCATGACATGCGTCTGACATTTGCAAATAGTCGGGACTTTCACAGGCGGGAGGCATTACCGCCAGTGGAAATGGTATCGACATCGGTGGCGCAATGATTGCTGTTACTATTGGAATCACGGTTGGGTTGTTCATGAGTCAGGCACTGGTTTATTCCTTCGGCTCTCGAAAGAATGCTGCAGTCTTTTCGTTCTGATTACTCGTCTTATTGTTTCATCATTTCAGGCATTCTAGAGCTCTCTTAACATTATATAAGCGATCACGGCTGCGCTCTCGCCAGAGGAAGTTCTTGTTGAAGAGTTCATGTATTTATGAGTATGTACTATACAAGACAACATGGTAAGTTGCAGAGTGACCCGAGCGACGGCCACACTTGTCAAAAATGATTAATGATCGACGATCGTTATATAGATCGATACGCAGCCTAGAGTACAGTCAAGGAGGATGGCTGACTCGAGTAGCCCTGGTCACGCTACAGTGGTGCTATACATCACGCATTCAAACTTCAAGTTCATAGATTGAAGTATGGGACCTTTGCGCTACAACTCCTAAAATATACGACAATGATATGATTGTATACTGTATGCATTGTTCCTGTTTCTTGAATTAATCGTGTGCTGCATGTCAAACAGAAATGCCCGACACTTCGTGGTAGATTGACAGAACGACTGTCGAAAGAAGAAAAACATACGATCCCCAAACAGTGCATTTCTGAATTGCCTATGTCTATGATTTGGTATTTTCATCCGCAGGTGACGGTCACTCTTTTCCTGAGACCATTTCAACATCCACCTGTAAAAGCTCTCTTATTTTATATTCCGGTTCAAAATTTACGCCTCTCTAGAACATAACTGCGGGGGAGTTTTCTATCCCTTCTATCGACACCTTGTGTCCTACTAGTGTTCGGATGTTGTTGATTCCATAGCTGAAAATTAAGATGAGTAAAACGACCTTTGTTCCAAAACAAAATCGAAATTTTACCGAATCATCGTAGGACGCTCCAAGCTGAGACCCCAACCATGTACTCGTACATCTTTGGGGAAGCCCATCGGCTCAAGCATTTCAGGTCGGAACATGCCACTGTTTCCTACCTCGACCCATCGGTCGAGCATGGGGTGGAAGGCGAAGATTTCGAGAGAAGGCTAAGATAGGCCAACTTGGTAAGAGTTTTTGTTGTAAAAGAAAACACATTCTCACCTCAGTATAAGGATTATAAGCTGGCTTGAACCTGACTTTCTCGATGCCCATCTTTTTGAAGAAGACTCTCATGAATCCTGGATGGGTAAGGTACAATCAACACAGATACTAATTGTTGCACGTAGTTCTACATACCAATTAGGTCGGCAAGTGTAAGATTTCGATCTGCAACGACCCCTTCCACTTGATGGAATTCGGCCAAATGTGTGGCGTCCATGGTCTCATTTCTGAAGACTCGGTCGATACTGAACAACTTAGCAGGGCGGAATCCATCATCAGGGCCGTCACCAGTCGTGCTAGATCCATGAGCGAAGTCGTCCGCGGCTCCTTCAACCTTCTCCCCTCTACATTTGGCAGCTAGCTTATAGAGCATATGTGCAGAAGAGGCGGTGGTATGCGTTCGCAGGAGAAGCTTGCTTGATTCTTCGTGCGACCAAGGCGCGCGGTAGCCAGTAGATCCAAAGCCACCGTGCTCGTGTACTGTTGAGACGCGCTTGTAATATTCTGGTTCCGGTGGAAGGGCTTCCTTAGGGTCTGGCAGAATGTGAGGACGAGACTATAGCAATACAGGTCAGAATGTACCAGAGAGATAGAAGGTATCTTGAAGATCTCTGGCTGGATGCTGTTGCGGCACAAATAATGCATCGAAACACCAGAAACCTGACTCGACAAAGGACGATGTGGGCATTTCTGCGAAGCTAGAAATTGGTCAGTAGCAAAATTGACATGGTCATCAAAGTGTCATACCCCATTTCTAAGAAGATGTTCCTGATTTCTTCTCTGACCTTGAGGAGTGGGTGGAGAGCACCGCTGGTGGTTGGAGCACCCTCGGCATCGAAATTATACTTTTTGAAGGTAGATGTTTTCCAATTGCCACTAAGGAATTGATCAGACGCGAAAAGGGGAGGATGTACTCTGTGGCGTACGATGTTAGCATATCAACCGTCAGATCAGTTTCTGGCTTCGCCGTCGATGTGCTAAAATTGGGGCCTTTTTTGACGGTGAACCACTGGCCTTTCCTGTAGATCTATCTCATGAGAAATAAACATCTGGAATAGACTATAGGTTCATACCGCTGTACTATCAACTTCCGTTTCCGTAGGTCTGCTAGAACTTTTTCCCCAGCCTTTAATGTTCCTGTCGACGTGATCTCTTGCAAATCGACTTGTGTAGCATCTTGAATGGTGGGTGTCTATGAAACATTATTGGGTTTGCAGATCCTGAGTTTGGGTAGTCGAACGCACGATTTTAACAAAACCGTCTCCTTCCTTGCCGATCCATCCGTTTTTGAAGGCTCTCCCTTGGCCAACTTTTGCTGTCTCGTCACCAACTTGCTTCTTCAACTGTGCGGGAGTGAGCGGAGACCCTTCTCCTTTAGCTGGCAAAGCGGCCCAAACGCGAGCCTCATGAGATCCTAATTCCACCATCTGGGAACCTTCTGGAGTCAACGCATGCGAGAAAGTTTCATGGGTTTCGTAGATGATCATCTGTAATGATCTATAATATAAGATAGCTTGCATGATTAATGTCATCGACACGAACTTCACGGCTTAAAAGCGAATTGAGTGCGCCCAAAATTGTGATCTGGTCCTCCTGAGAGGTAGCAGGTACTGATTGTCCTGGAATCATGAGAGAACGAGTGTCTTCAATAGTAGATTGTGCATCGAGAGCCGCCGGAAGGCCTGGGATGTCCTGACGTCCTTGGAATCTTCCTACACATTATTGACATTGCCCAGTTTCCTCGTGTTCCTGTGGAATGGGAAGTTCGTGGTTTTCTTTGTCTCTGACCACTTTTGTACTCACTTTTTTCAGATATCGAACCATAGCTGACAGGCTTCTTGGCATGGCCCTTGTGCCGTCCCGCCAGCTAATGAAACGAGAAGTCAGCTACGAATTTATGAACCGCCAGATGGTTTGGCATGCATTCACAGTATGTACTGCCTGGTTGAGAAAAGCAGTTTCTCACTGGCAAATAGGAATTTCTCCTCTTTCTTCTGCCTCTAATAAGCGCAAGAAATTTACGTCGGCGTATTAGCCGTATCGTTAATTACATATCCCCGCTAACCCTCCTATCTTCCCTTTCTCAAAAGCACAATGCTTTGGCATCTTCAATGGGCAAGGACGCTTTCCAGAAGCGAGGAAAATATTGGTCTCTTCCCCAGGACCAGTGCGCAATCTGTGCAGAAAACGCCTCACTGAACCTCAATCTCTCTGAAACTTCAAATGCTTTCACTGCGCTTACCACAGCCCCTGTCGAAGAATCTTCGACGGGGTCTGATTCGGACCCTCCCACATTCCCAATCTATAATCCATACCTAGCATCCTGTGGGGATGTCTATTGCTATCATTGTATAGCGGAACGACTTATGCAGACCGCGGATTCGGGTGAAGATGAACTCGGGTGGACTTGTCTACGGTGTAACGCATACGTTAAGGGTGCAGACCGATATATTGTCGAATTAGGGAGCGATGCAACGGGAAGCGACTATGAATTCAGCAGTATTTCTGGATCCGCGTCAATGGGTAGCTACAGCGAGTCAGGATGGTCAGATAGTTCGGCGTCGTGAATCATTATACTAAAGTCAAATACAAATATAGCTTCCGTTCCTTGACATGAGTATATATTATGCAAGACACGACGTTAGATCGGTTCACCAACTCCGTAGTCGTTTAAATAAATGTCAAACTCAAGCCAACTCAGCCTGTGCTACTGACAATGTCAAACTCGAGCCAACTCAGCCTGTATCTGTCTAAGAACAGTAGGGTCAGCCTTCGATAGATACTGCGCCTGGAAATCCGCGGAGCCACATGTTGCTTCTGCTTCACGTATGTGGGTCCCAACGTATGAGCCAAGGTACACTGTTCGAACGGGATCGCGGTCATAAACCTGCAAACGAAATTAGGACTATATGCTAGTAAGAGGGGAAGTTGAAAACGGACAGCTTTTCGACGATCGTATTCTGGTGTCCCTTCTGTATCTTGATAGAAAGACGCCGGTGCCTCGTCGAGCTCCCAGTGTCTTCGCAAATTAAACGGTGCAGACGAGCTGCGATAGGAGAGGGTCGACGACCGTTAAATCGAAGCACCTTAGGGAAGCATACCTGTTATCGCCACTTTCGACAACCTGGGCTTCCTTGATTTCATAGAAAACGTCGATCCATAGATTGAAGATCTCTATCGGAAGTCGCTTTAATACTTCTGGGTGCGCCGTGGAGACCAGCGAGGCTACGCCCATGGCGGCCAGTTTACGGAACCGAGGTTCGCTCATGTTGTCGAACTACGTATACGACAATGAGCTCCGATCAGCATCAGCGATGGAAAGTTCTGACTTTACCGAACCATTGGTCGAACATATTATCGTAAAGATGGTCTTCCTTTAGATTATGAGCTGGCCCAGTCGCCGAGATCAGCTGAATGAGCATATTTCGGTCCACGATTGCCGCTCGCGAGAGGAATAAGACATGTTCCGTCAGTAGGATCGTCGACGCCTTTGTACATTCAATCCAAGAACAATGCAGTATGAGACAACAATGGTTACCTCTCCCTCTATCAATGTGGTAAGAATGTATCCGAAGAGACCTGAGGTATGTAAAGCCTCTCCCCACAAGTTCGATGGGGCTACTTGTAGAAGCAAATTGAGAGCCCGCATCATTTCGGTCGCATTTGTAGTCATTATTGAGTCGCTTTTAAATGCTACGAGGAACGCCGTAAAAAGTTGAACGTTGCAGACCTTGAGAGTAATCAGCATATGTACATAGCATTCATTGGTCACATACTTGCAATATTCCTGGGGCATCAAGTAAGAAGTAAGACTCGATGATGCTAACAATCTTCCCCAAAAGGTCGAAGTTAGTTGACAAAAGATTCATTACTATTGGGAATAGTTCGAGAAGGGCAGGAGCACCATTGACACTATTTGACGTCAAGGTGTTACGAAGAGCACTTAGCCAAAGAGTGAGGCCATCATCATCGAGATTGATAATAGCCTGTCTTGTCGATAAGGCAAAGGATAGTTTGAAAACAAAAAGAGATTTACGCACACCGGGAGCTAAGCTTTCTCGTACCAAAGGAACAACAATGCCACCCAAGGCTGTGGACTCCGCTTTAACTGACTGTTTAAACTGTTAAACCGGACTTCGGCCTCATGAAGGAGAGATGATGAATCGCCAACCTCGATGAGTTTTGACATTGTCACGAGCAGGGAGCTTTTGAAAAGCCATTGATCGCCGGCCTCCATCCCTTTTCACATATCAGGAGTGCGGAGACGGAAAATATGAGACGACATACAAAGTTGGGGCAATGGTTGTGTGATCACGGCAATGAATGGGACAATCTCCAAATGATTTTAGGTGCAATAGACTAGCGAAAGTGACGTCTGGCTCACAAGTTGACCGACTTGTTCGATGACGACATTCAGCGTGTGGTCAATTCGGCGTTTGCTTTCGAAAGTGTCTGCCTCGCCCATCATCGTAATGAGTTCTGAAACGACTGTGGGCAGATATGGCTCAAAATATGGTGTTTCGAAATCTACAACCTGCCGTCGTAAAGCTGTATTTGATGTAACTCAACGTAAAGTGCAGGTGGACTTACATCGAGACACTCCTTGATAGCCACAACAGCCGTTAGCCGCACAACATAATCCGCTCCTTGGCCACGGTCCTTCAATAAGTGAACTAAAACCTCCCAGAGTTTAGGATTGTTCGGTTTTGCGGAAGCGTCAGAGACCCATTTGCCAATTAACCACGCAATCCGTCGTTTGATCAATGGGTATCTGATGATGCTAAGAATCCAGAAAGCGATATCAGGAGAGAGGATCGGACTTGCTTTGGATTTGTATCTTGTACTTCAACAGCTAGCGTACGCTCCAACCATTCATCAAAAGGGATTACATCCTTCAGACGTGCTGCACAGCGACCGAGCGCACAGTATATTGCTTCTTTTTGAAGTATCGCTGGTAATTCGACGTCTTCAGTTTTGGTAGGAGGTGGTTGTGCTATGGAATCACTGATAAACGGGTGACACATATGCGCTGAAATTTGAGTTACCAATGATCTGCCTGAAGGTAGTTTCCAGCAAAGGCGTGACGTATTGAGGATACACATTGGCAATGGTTAACAGAACCCGTTCACTACAGGGCTGAACGCGAGTTAAAATATCATTTCTTTGGGAATTAGACGTACTCGAATTTCATATTCCCATAGATCGTTCTCTTTATCTTCGACATTAACCCATTCCTCGGGATCAGCTACCCAGACTTCCAAATCTGTCGGGTTTAAAGGCATGAAACGTGTTATCAGTAACTCGACGGCGTTTCGGATGAAGTCTTCGGACAACACTGATAAACGCATAAGCCGGCCGACGCATGTTTGATAACAGTGGCAACAACATACCATTTTCATTTGGTGTGCCGTCGCGGCGGTTAGGAGTCCACTGTGCCAGACTCTCTTTAAACAACACCATACCCTGTACAATGTGACGAACAGGGAATGGGGCTTGATTGGAGTCTAAAAGATATTGTTCGCCTTTGATCTTATGCAACATCAACTTGCTTACCCGAGACCAAGTTTGGTGCTTCTGTAGTCGCCCTTACAACTTGCGACCAGTAGTAGAGAATCAAGTCACTGCACATAGGCAAGGCGACAAATCGAGCAGATGAAAGTTGCTGTAGTCGCCTAAAAAACTTGCCAAAGACATGAACATGTCGGGTGAATATGTCAATGAACCGTTGAACTTGGGGATCCACGTTTGAATTGGCTTGTATCAGACCCATGACAACATCCGTACGTAGTGCTTTCAACGCTTTTACCTGTACAACAGAATTCTGGAAAAGCTCCCGTATCTAGAAATTTATTTATCATGGAAAGTGAATTGGGAGTTGAGGAACATTCTTACTCGTGCTTGATTTAAACCCTGCTCTTCGTTAGATACTTTGTCAATCCGATTCCACAACCACGTAGTTGTCTTAACCAAGCATTTATAGATCAAATGTGACAGTAAAATGTCGTCACTTATCCGGGGGGATTGGATGGTTTCAGGTGTCACAGTGCTTGACGAAACGGTAGGCGCAAGTTGAGAATAGTACCGATAGAGGATAGGGTACAGGGAATTGACAAGCTGTGAGTCAAGTCAGGATTAAAGCATTTGAGAAACAGACGTCTGAATCCTTACATTTGCCATCGTCTTGACACCATTCAACATCTTTATGCTTGCAAATTCTTTGATAATTCCGTTTAAGAGCTTGATGCTTCGTCTCAGTGTCAATACATCGCGAGGATCCTCGCTCATTGAAACGTATCGCTTCTGTAGGTGCACGTCGATAATCCCAAGAAGGTCGTTGACGAGGTTTCCCCTATAGTAAAGGTCAATTGTGGAGAAAATGATTATATTATCCGCACCAGTTATTAGGAAAATCTTGCCGCGCAATCTTGGCGACGATGATTTCGTTACAATGTGTGATCTAATGGAAACACGATGATGAGCGAGCACATAAATCAAGAAGAATATAGCGGTCACAGTCTCATCCTCTTCATCAAGGAGGGTTAAGGATCGGTTACGAATCTGAACTCTGTGCTCATCATTCATAAGTCTAAGAGACAATATCAGAAAGCCTTCAAACCAAGAGATTGACTGCTGACTTTCTCGATCTCCAATGACCCAGAGCAGCATTCTTGAATTGGATAATAGCTTGCTGGCGAATAGACAGAGGGACTGTACGTTGTACAGCAATGTTATACAGAGCATCGTACGTCCCAAACATATCAAGCATTTGCTTGAGGCGTTTACTAGATGTTTGTAGTTGAGAGGGGTCTTGGGAGGAGGCGGCGTTCAAGACTTCGTATAGCTCTGCTGGAGATACATGCTCTACATTTACACCCATCGCAATGGCTCGTCTTGGATCCATAATGTCCTAGAGCAGCAAAAAGAGAAAGATCAGGATAAGAGCAAAAGGTTTCTACTTGTTCTCGAAACATACATAAACAACGCGTCGCGTTACGGCTATCAGTCACAGTCACAGTCTGAGGAGTTCATGACAACTACATGAGCTACATTGTCTCCTTGTCTCGCGTCTTCATCTTTCTATCTCATAAGCCCATTTCATTTCAGCATATCCCATTCTCTCTTCGACAAAATCACACGCGGCTTTCCATGGCGCGTTCTTACCAAAGCGAGGTTGTCGATGATTCAGAACCGGAGCGGGAACAAATAAGGACTCAAGAGAGATGCGAACGGAGACGCGGTCTCAAAGATCACATACAATCTCAGACTACCCCTCCACCCGTCGCTCAACCATCGAACGATGAGTTCACTATGACAGGTATGTTTGCCATCAACCCCACTTTAGAGATAGATTGACTGACATAAGATTCCGTTACAAAGAATCACCATTGCAGGTCCGCGTAGAACTCGCGAAGGAGCTCACACAAGGAATACATTTTTCCGTTCTAGATACCCCCAACACAGAGACCATAGATGAGAGCAGCCCCGAAGAAGATGAGCCCAAATTTTCTCTGGCTCGCTTTGCTTATCCTGGCGCAACAACAAACAAAAAAACTTCAGCCGCGAGTACGAGGCTCTCCCGCCAGCCTTCGAGTGCTAGCTCTATTTCAATTACCAAACCACCGGCGAAGAGGTCGATCCATAGATTTGCAGCTCACTTCTCTGACTCAGATCTTAGAAAAGTGATAAAATGCGTCAGCTGCGATATTCGCTGGACGGCAAGGAAAACTGGCATTCAGAAAATGCTCCATATTCAGTCGTGTGCCAAGAAGAAAGGTTTGACTGACGAAACCGTCCATATCCTCCTTCGTAAAGAAATCGAGTCTAGCATGGCAGAGACCGCACCATCCAGTGGCAAGGGGAAAGAGAAGGCCACAGATCCTCAAACCGTCTTTGAAGTACTTGCTGAAACTGTTCCAAAAAGGAAGGGGCGTCGTATAAAAGCTGAGGAAACGGTGAAAACCATATCCCAAACTAGAGGCCTTATATTGGAGAGGGCAAGAGCTATTATTGCGCCAACATCGTCATCAGAGCATAATGAAGATCTGTACTCTACGTTGCACACACAGATCATCGGGGCTCATGCATCCTCTTCGACTGGTATTCCTCCACCGCCTACACAGATCTTTGGAAATAGTGCTCTAGCTCAAGGCTATCAAGCAGGGAAAAAGCTTTTCGACTACGACGCGGAGAAACACTCCAACAACAACAACGAAGATTATCATAATGGGGCCCTTTCCAACAGCCCGATTTTCGCTCCCTCTCGGCTTGATCGTCTTACTACCAATCATTTGAACTTTGACCAATCTCTGATTTCATCTACCGATGTACGTGAATACTTTGCGGAGCTGGCATAAACTGATAACGTTTAGCATCCTTCTGTTCGTCCCTTAACTTCCATGGACGTTATCGATGACAGCTCAAGAGAACGAGTCCTGAATTTCAGGACCAAGACATATCTGGAAGATCCAGCGGATCTCCACCACTGAGTTGCCCCCTATCGTCACCTGAAAGCCACTCTATTATTCTCCCCAATAGAAAGAATCCAACGATTGAATTCGAATCAGACAATGATGCCTTTCTCCACTTCGACCCCGAATTTGAAAATCCACTCCATGACAACATGCACTCAACACCATTACGACCTAATTCAGAATCTCTTCTTTTCAATACATCACTGTCCGAAACTCGGTCGAGAAGGCCAAATGTAGTCACAACGTCGACTCCATTGAAATCACCCACTAAGATGAAGAACACTCCTTCCAAACGCAAGACTCCTGCCAGAACAAAAAGTTTGTTGGGTGATGTTACAGTTGAGAGCTTGGAGTCGAAACTCAAAGACAAGATATTGGAGGATATCGATCTACATTTACGGATCTTGCGTTACGAGGTAAGTCATGGCTACTTGAGTTTGTGCAACTCAAACAGACTTCATTCGCCAGCCGATACATTTCGATGTCTTTTTGAAGTTAATGCTCGGCAACTCTTTTTCGTCGGCTCCAGACCGAGATAGGTTTCGCATACGTTCGTTGCTCGACAAGCAGGTATGTGCGAGAGGCTCAAGCCATGCAACAATTGCATCATTCTATCTGTTTCAGGCAATACATTTCTATGGTTCTGAGAAGACGAAACGACGTCGACGTCGATAAGACTTGTATTCTATGAGAAATCGTCAATCAATATCCTAGTCTATCCCTTCACCTCATTGGGGGTAATTAAATTAAACCTGTTGAAGGCACAAAAATGTAAATATGTTATAAAAATGTTGTGAATCAGACTGATTTCCCTCTCGAGCTCACAATGCAACACTAGATAGCCCTGAAACCTCTATCATACCTCCAACAAGATGAAGGCTACCAGTGACCAGTACTTTGACAGGTTCAGGCGATGCAAGCCTCTCAATTTCTTTCACTGCATGTTCGATGGATGCAAGTACATGGATTCGGGAGAGAGGAAAGTTTGGTAGTAAGGAAGACCAAGCCGAAGCCAATTCGTGTTGGGTCTTCAAATGAGACAGATCATCGTCTGCAATGGCGATTGATGTCAAGTCTATCGAAAGTCAGCTAAGGTTGTGGATATCGCAGGACGGAAATGAACCTACCACCTTTGAAATGCCCATCTGCGTAGGTGACATTAGTGCAGAAAATGACGTGGTCAAAGAAAAGATTGGCATCATCGTTCAACCTGTGTAAGTTGATCTGGGCCGCGATTCCAGAGTGAATAGTCCTCAGGAAAGAAGGTCCCGATCGTCCATTGGTGGAGTTGAACACGAGTATACGGAGAGGTCTTAATATTGATGCCGTTAGTGCTTCCTCTTAAAGCAGTTCAAGGTCAATTGTCAACCTACTTTGGCTCTCCTCGACTCAGACCCACTATAGGTGACACAAACCATTGTATGCAACATTCAAGACTCTCAACAGTGTGTGCCCCATCTAGATACCAGGTGACATTTTCACGATTGGGATCTATGACTGTTTGACAGCGCCCAGGCCACCTGGTCTTCCGCAAGGCTGTGACAAATGTTTCCGAGAGACCACTTTCCGTAGAAAATCTCTGGGAGGCCAAGAATGATCGAGCAAGTGCCACAGCGAGGCTAGCATTTTGCACTTGATGGGCACCCGCAAGACCTGAAAAGGGATGAGCAATCGATAGGATCACTTCTTCTGAAGCCCACCGAGTTCAATATCAGATAGACCAGATTCCAGAGGAACAACAGTAAGCGAGGATGCCTTGAGAGATTCGCAGATGAACAACCCAATGAATGGATAGAACTTAGACAGAGAACTGACCTTCAACTCATTTGCACGTTCCTGTAGTACACGCAATCCCTCAGGAGGCTGGTTAACGGTGATCGCGGGTGCTCCTTCCTAATTCTCCAGATTTCGAGTAGACTCCCCGTCATCATTCGTGTACACACCTTGAATATACCTCCCTTCTGCCATGCAATGTCTTCCAGCGTCCGACCAAGCACAGTTACATGATCAATCCCAAGAGCTGTTACTCCAGTGACAACGGGATTGGGAACAATATTTGTACTGTCATAGGTTCCTCCAACACCGACTTCTAGGACAGTCGCATCGACTTTGAGGGATAGGAAAACGTGAAAGGCCAACAGCGTCACGAAACGGAAATAACCTGGCATCAGAGATGTACTGGGAAATTGCCTCTGATCACCAGAGTCATGAAAAAACTCTATCCAAATGTATTTGAAGAACAGACCACATCGTTCGCAACCAAGCGATCCCAGACTTCAAAGAAGTATGTTGCAAACTGCTCTTCTGATATGGGGATCCCATTTATGCGGATTCTCTCTCGGACTGCCACCAGATGAGGCGAAGTGTACAGGCCTGAAGTAGCACACTCGTAAGAAGAAACATAACTCAATGGAGCTTGGTCGCACCAATTTTTGCATGAGGGAGGGCATGGCGAAGAATGGAATCTGTAAAAGCGCTGGTAGAGCCCTTACCCTTGGTACCAGTGATATGTATAACATTGAGGGCGTTTAGATCTCTGGGCTACAGACAGACGACTTAAGAAACTAAATTGTAGTACCTAGCCTGTACGCACAGTGTACCCTATCCTTCCCAGATACTCCAACATTTCTGGGATAGCAAACTCGCTTAAACGAGTTGAACCAGAGGCACGGGCAACTTCCAGAGCGGCTGCATTAGATTGAAGAGAATTGAGGTGCTCGACAGCAACATTGTAAGATTTCGTTGACATCTCTCTTGCACGCAAAGCTATCGATCTGTGATGTCGATGCAAAAGACCAGGGGGACTCAAGATAGGCGAAATAAAACAAAATGGGCGAAGTATCACCATTTATTTTCCGAATTTTCCGAGTCAGATAAAAACTTCTCGCGTAACGAAAGGGTCACGTGGAATCATGTAACGCGTTGATATCATCTTCGGAGTTCGTAATTTCTTCAAGTTCGAACTGGTCCTTGTCAGCTTCTTTGTATATATGGCGGCCTGAGCTTCTGGTCTTCAGAATTCGGTCTTTCTCATTTTTACGATTCCAGTGATTCAGCTATCACTGTTTTGAATTGGCTCAGGGACTACCAACGAACGATGGAACAATACTTTCCGGTCATCTCCAGAGCCTCAAACCTTCGCAGCAGATCTGAAGACAAGGGAAAGAAGCGGGTAGATGCGAAATATAGGCCATACCCTTCAAAGAATGCGGACAATAATGGCCAGGATACGTTGTAAGCCTTCTTGCCTTTGTTGCTTGATTTCTTACATTCAAAGTGCACCGAAAGCTCTCGATTTAGGGAGAAACTTGAACAAAGTGGCACAAAAGTCTCATCTGCCGCTTTAACCAAATTCGTGCTTAGTACTCTATCGGACGAATCTAATCCAATAACACACTCTGATATCAGAGAACGTTCAGGCGGGTTCCCATGCAACGGTGGCTTATACGAGTCTGAACTTCCTTGACCACGTAGATCGTGTTGTATCCATGTCAACGGGACACCAAGTTGCGGACAGGCCATTAGATAGAGGGCTCTATATGAAAGACCGAGAGGGTAAGTTGGCTGTTCAACGCGAGGTCAAGTTCAGAAATAGCGACGGCCAAGTCCTAAGTAATGTTCGCGTCTATATCAATGGTTTTTTAGAAAACACGACAGACATAGAGATGAAAAGAATTATCATCCGGGCTGGCGGTGTCATACTGTATGTCCCCTTTCCTGGCGACTGGAGCCACCTGACCGACTTCAATTGTAGTCCCACTTCCTCTGGATGCACCCACATCGTAACTTCCATGCGATTGAGCGGGTCGAAGACGCAGAAACTTCTCACAACGAAGTCGCGGATAAAAGTTCACGTCGTTAAACCCGAATGGGTGTTTGACAGTATCACGGCTGGCAAGAGACTGTCTGAGAGAGAATACGCAATCATCAAGGACTCGACCATGAAAACATTACAAGATATGGTACAGAAGAATAAAGGAGGTTCAAGCGAGTGACAAGGTGTATTATGAGCTACCCTAATGATTTATTCTTGATCGTTTGTTATACTCGCCAGGCAGTGGAGTGCGTCGCCAGAGCGCCGGCATTAGTCGTAACGCTGGATTTTACATGAGAATCATGCAAGCCCGTCCATGAA
>JAGGAS010037699.1:0-17177 GCA_017657355.1 Termitomyces sp. K1Ac | reverse complement strand
TGAACAATGTTGTTGCCGTGTGTCCAAGCCGCTCTGCGCTGTGGATATAATGTAAGTACAAGTCACAGGATTCTTTCTGAAGACTCTCATTTCGATATTTGTGATTCCCTCGAACCAACATATCTACCCTGGGTTGGTACGTCGGCCAACTTATAACTTTCCCTGTAATTCTATACGGGCTGAATATGGTCGATTGTCTCACTTTTATCTGCAATATATAGCTTACTTTGAATTCTATCGCAACTCGGTGCCCGGCACATGCAACCTTGGTCCTCTGTGGCGCATGGACCCCCCCCCCCCCCTTGAGTCTTGAGCACGTTTATTTGATAACCGCCGTCTTCAAGCCCTTTTTCCCTTTCAGTTAGCCAAAAATGTCGGGACCTTCCGGGGCTTTGCGCCACCACTCGAACATTGACAATCTGGCTTGATCCAAAACCGCTCTCCGATTTGCGCGGATATATATAGGAGCTGTATGTGAGAGGCTAACGATCAATCCAACAGGGTTTGGACTCGGATTCAGATTCTGGAACTGATTTGGCACTGGCGTATATCTGCATGATCATCGTTTCGTCCTTGATGTAACCTGCGTTTTGGATAGAGAAAATTGAATAAGCTTCCTGCTTTCTAGGTCCCTGTTTTGTACACTTGAAAGATATGGAAGAACCGTGTATCTTTGTACCTCAGGCTCTGGTAAATCAACAGTACTTGCACAATCCATTCTCTTCAGTACACGAGCTACGATGATCGTAATCACGATTCGGGGCCAAAAGCTGCCAATCCAAATATGTATCTCCTGACATTTATCTCAAGATGACACAGTTCGCTCATGTGCGTATTTCATGTGTTTAGAAGTTCTTCCATGATCAGGAGGCAAGTCATCGAAGTCGGCTGGTGTAAATGGGCATATGGCTTGAAGGACATGTGCTCCTATGTGCTCGTATCCGTTGTCCCTGCTTCGTTCCTTTTCTCAACACTGCTAACGCATTTTGAGCATAAGACGATGAATCACATTTTGAATACGCAACTAGCTAGTAAGTAGTGGAAATATGGTTTCACCGTTTCACCGTTTCAGGGTTTTCAATTTTTCCAGTATCTCATGAAGCATTGTTATGGAAGGTATAAGAATGTTTGATTACATCTTGTGCACCCACCACGATCTCTTTCCATGTCGCTCTAAGTAAATATGTACCCATGGCTGTCGAAGAACATGAATGATTTTAATCACTTGACCACGTGTCCGACTATCGACCATGCGGTTTTGGCGCTTCCCTGGACTTATCCCCGCTATCATCATTCGTCACAGTGTCATTAACAGAACTGTATAATATGAGCAATGCCTTTGCTTTCGTATCATAGTGCGCTCCCGCTTGATTTGTGGGACTTGCCTCGCACATTATACAACACAATGGTCGGCATCGTATGGTATCTGACGGCCTTCGTGGCTTCAATCTCGCTATTCGACGGGACCTCGATGGGGGTGCAGCCCGTTTCTGCGCAGCATCTACTCGGTCTCGGTGAGTGTGTATCAACGAGAGACAAGAATGGGCTCATTGTGTTTCAGGGATTGGAGATATCACTGGGTGAGTCTTTGCCCCTGGTGGTCGCGTGTCAAGAACTGACTGGTCCATTCAAGACCCGTCGTAGAGACGAACATGATGGTAACTGCCGTGCTCTGCTCTCGAGGAAACAGCCAGCATTAACATGGTTTCGTAGGGATACGCGTCTCTATCGCAGACTGACACTGGTTTGCATATGCGGCAACGTAGTCGCGCTTTTATCATCGCAGAAGCCGCGTCTCCGTCCAACCGAGTCGTCTTCATAAATGCTGGTGCGGAACAATGAATAATGTGTTAGATTTGACAATACTTATAGAAAGAAACCAGACATCGCCATGGGTGACACCGGAGTGCGACGCTCCATTATCTCTCAGCTCTCATCTCTGTATCCTGGAGTATACACCGCAACAAATATCGCGTTCGTCGGAACCCATCAGCACTCAGGAGTTGGAGGCTATCTCGAGAATCTCCTCCCTCAGGTCACCTCACTTGGTTATGTGAAGCAGACCGCAGACGCCATCGTTGCGGGAACAGTATTGGCTGTGCAGCGTGCACATGCAAGTCTTGCGCCTGGAAAGTTGAGCGTCGGGAATACGACCATTCTAGATGCCAATATTAATCGCTCTCCAACGGCGTACCTTGCAAATCCGGCTGCCGAGAGGGCGCGGTATCAGTATGACCAGGATAAAGATATGACGGTCTTGAGGTTTGATGATGCGAATGGAAATGCACGGGGTTTGCTCAGCTTCTTTGCGGTTCATGGGACGAGTCTCTACGAGGTACGTGTTCACTATTTCTCCTGTCTTTTCGTGGAGCTAATGTGAGCAGAACAATACTCTGGTTAGTGCTGATAACAAAGGAATGGCAGCGTTCCTTTACGAGTGTAACTTTTTCATAAACCCCATATGATTGTGGCTGATGTCCAAATAGCATCGGTAGAACCATCCGCGATGCCCGGCAATACAACTTTTATCGCTGGCTTCACGCAAGGTGAGCGACAGACACCTCACCCTTTCGGACCTCCTTGTCCTGGAAAATTACGCGAATGTGCTCACCTGACGTTCCTTGTCTTCTTCTAGCAAATGTTGGGGACACGAGTCCAAATACGTCAGTCATCTCCTCCTTATCGCCTGCCTTCCAGGTTTCTCTTCGCTTCCGTCTTCTTGTACGACTCCTGAGTGTTGTCTTTCTACATTAGCCTTGGGGCGTTTTGTGAAAGCCCTGGACAAGCTTACGACGGCCTTCAATGTGATGCAGACCATTCTACCTGCGGTGGCACAGTTCAGGACTGTCATGGCCGGTCAGTATCGAACACAGCCGACAGATTTCTAAAATTTTCACTAATACGTTTTCCGCTGATAGGGGACCGGGATTCCGCATTTCTGATTTTGAATCAAATAGAATCATTGGCGCAAAGCAATTCCAAGGCGCTCAAACTGTTATGAATGGGGCTAGAAGTCCTGTGAGTGGAACGGTCAGAAGCGTCCACGTCTACGTCAATATGTATGGGTCGAAGCATCGTGTTCTCGTCTTCTCTTGTTTAATGACAAACATCTAGGTCAACGCACTCCTTTACCCTACCTAACGGTACCACTGTCTCGACTTGTCCTGCCGCTATGGGTTAGCCTCTTTGTGTAACTTCCTTTGATTCTTCCCAATTCTAACAAAAATATTGTTTCTTTATAATAGGATACTCTTTTGCCGGCGGAACAACGTAAGCTCATTCATTCACTGCCTCACTTGATAATAAAAGCTTATCCTTAAACAGTGATGGACCAGGAGCATTTGATTTCGTTCAAGGAGATAACTCATCGGATACACAGTGCGTTACATATCATTCTCCTTTCTTTGTCCACCAATTGAGTCACAAACAGGAATCCATTTTGGGAGCTGGTCAAAGGTCAGTTGATGCAATATCTTTCCAGTTTTTGTTGTCTGGATCTGCTTATCTTGGAGAGCTGCATCTCGATTCTAACGTCCGCCCTTGTTCAGGCGCAATAACACCTTTACCTTCTGCATCACAAGTAGCTTGTCAATACCCGAAGCCTATCCTGCTCAATACTGTGCGTACTCTATCTCAGAAGTGACCTCACTGACAAAATTTTCCAAGGGTTATGCTCATATTCCCTATGACTGGGCTCCGAACACTGTGGACGTTCAAATGCTCCGCGTGGGTAATTTTGGTACGTGTTCCGGCCGTCCCACGATGTTTTCCCTCATAATATGTCGTCAAATCTTTAGTGATGTTGATCATGCCCGGTATGTCGTTGATCTTCTCATGATGATGCCAGGAAACGTTGCGACGTAGATTAATGATGGCTTGCTAGGTGAGCTCACAACGATGGCCGGCCGAAGGATGCGGTTTGTTCTTTTAATAAGCAACGGATCTCCTTTTGCTCATTTCTCCTTCCATTCTGATCTTCTTTCTTGTCTTTCCGACTCTCACGCCAACTTTTCGATGTATTGACCGTGGATACAGAGAAGCGCTTCGTGCCAAACTCATATCGTCAGGAGTACTTGGATCCGATGCATATGTTGTTATTGCTGGTCCAGCAAATACGTATGCTCACTATGTAACGACTCGTGAGGAATATGGCGTGCAAAGATACGAGGGCGCATCAACAATCTTCGGCCAGTGTGAGTAAATTCTATCATTGTCATGCGATATTTTTCGGTGGTTTCTCACATAATCAATTTACAGTTACCCTTGAAGCCTATATCGAAAAGTACTCCAGCCTCGTCCCCTTCCTTGCTGATAATGCGACTGGTGCCCCTGCTTCTGACCCCGCTCCAGTGGACCAAACTTCCAAAGCCATCTCCTTACAGGTGTGTCTTCCGCCATCTTATATAGTTTTCTTTAACTCTTAACTCATTTATTTTCCACGACACCTCTGCCATTGACGTCTATTAGACTGGTGTGGTCTTTGATGCGGCGCCCATTGGAAAGAAGTTTGGCGCTGTTCTGGTCGATGTCAATACCACAACGTATCATGCAGGTGACACAGTTTCGGCTCAATTCGTTGGTGCTAACCCCCGTGTGAGTATCTTTTGTCATTCAACTCTGAACACTCATTCATTATCTCGCAGAACAATTTGCGCTTGGAAAGTACATTTTTGACGGTTGATCAATTAGTGAATGGTCAGTGGAAGACGGTGCGTTCGGACTCCCATCCCTCAACGACTTATCAATGGGTCAGAGTCAACACTGTAAGTTTTTTCTTTCGTTTATCTTCATTGGTAACTTTGTCACGACTTCTCTTCTTCAGATTCTTGGAACCAGCACGGTCACAATTTCTTGGTAAGTTAAGGATATTATGACTATTCTCAAATCAATTGCCAATCGTTCCATGACATTTTCAAGGTCAATCGAGAGCGGAACACCATGTGAGTAAGATGGTTCTCTTTCCTCGGACATCCTCTTGAAGCGGTCTACAGCCGGCACCTATCGTCTGAGCTACTTTGGTGACTCGAAGCCTCTCATCGGTTCTATCTCATCGTTCTCTGGTATATCATCGAGCTTTACAGTTGCATGACGCCTCCATCAAATTGATTGACTTTGTTCGTTGTTCTCATGTATCCTATCCTGTACCTATTAGAGTTGTTTTCAATTGATTGGATAGGACGTATTGTTCCATAACTCTGCTCACGTGCGATTGAAAACAGGGGGAGATTAGGGGTCGTTGCCTCGAGGCTACCACATGTGTTGTGCATGACCTACAATTCAAAACCCCGACGAACAAGCCTCTGCTCTCCTACAAACAGTCGAACGCGAAGGCCGACAACTAGACATGTTTCGCAATTTTTCGAGCCAAATTGCTGCAGCTGCTGTCAGCAAAGATGGAGGAGACAATGGAGACAAGAAGAAAGTCATGTCACCGACTCTGCGTTCAGATATATACAGCGTCATCGAGCAAGTCAAAGCATGGATTTCCGGTGCTCGCGGCCAGCCAGGAGATGGCGTCTCCTATGGCACTATCTTACCCACCATTCAGAAGCACTTCCCCGACCTTACACTTGGGCTCGAGTTGATTGGTCAGGCAGAGAGCGAAGTCGCAATAATCGTTGGCGGTATCACAAATATGATTATGGAATATAGTATGTGGGAGAGCATGTCCGGGGGGATGGCGATGCGAACTTGGGTGGATGGTTTGATTGGAGCGTACGGGAAAGCAGGCACGGGACAAAAGAAGGATGCTATAGCGAAGGGAATAACTCAAGGCATAAATCATTACACGAACGTGAACTTGATGACCAAAGATTTTACAGCCAGGATCCAGATTATATCCGCATTGAAAAGCAGTAAGTTTGAACTATCGTTTCGAAAATAGATCCATCTGACGACGCTTGTCCTCTTTCAAGTTAGTTCAAAAATTCACGGCATCGGAACCGACGAGGCGCGGCAGAGTGAAGCGGTATGGAGCTCAAAGTTCATCTGACAACGTACGTAGGTGTGGGAGTACTCGATGTCATAGCACCAGACTACAATCATGGAATTCCACTGAGTCTTGGTTTCTATTCGGTAGCTAAGACTAGAAATTGTATGAGTGAATACATTATCTGTGGAAATCAGGAACACCATCAGCTTCCCATTATATTGACGAGTGATTCTTGAAGAAACTCACGGATAATTAATAATTGCTAGGTTATGCAGGATCCGATGCAACACAGAAATGGGTATAGTGTACAATAACAAATACAGTTTTGAGTGTCCTTGTGTATGAACTTGGTAATATCCAATTCCATAATCATGACATCTATGAATACTCATCGTCAGGTCATTTGAAGGCAATTAGAACGCAGTTAAACCCACATAGTGTGATAGATCTGCGGATAGACAGGAGGATATGGGTGACAAAACCCCATCAAATTCATCGTCGGAGCTGTGGTAAACGGAGGAGAGCTCGCTCGAGACCTCTGACGGAGAACGAGACTCCCATGCCGGCTTGTTCGGAAGAGTCGCAAAGTCGTAGTAAGGCTCTGTTTCGATAAGATCAGGATATGCGTCCATAGCATAGAGGCAGTCCATAGGAAGCGAGGCTTGGAGTTCATGGAAAAGTTTGTCGTCATCGTATCCTGTCATCGAAGGAGAAGAATAGATGGCGGGAGTTTGAGAAGGATAATTAAACTTAAACATCGCCGAGAAGATGATGAACGGAGACTCCGACTCGGCAGAGATTACGTCCTGAACGATAGTAAATTGAGTTGGGTCTGGTATGTAGAATAAGCGAGTTGATCAAACGGGATGAGGAGTCAAACGTACCAGCACTTTCAGATATCTTTGACCAATATCCAGGTACAATGGGCGTGCTGTACAAGAGGGAGCCATCTGTTTGTTCGGGTGCAGCACCTGCGACGTTGAGTTGAGTGGTTTCTGAGAACACCGAGACGCCCGCGGAATAAACGACAAACGACGATTGTGCTGAGAGATTAGACGGGCCAACAAAGGTGATGGTGGGATCTATTGAGTGGAAAGGGCGAGGATACGGTGATGGGCGGACGACATCGCTTGAGCAATTCCATTCAGAGTCTATACTTGGAGCGGGAGACGTTTGCCCTTGCGGGAGTATGTCAATAGAAACGATCGTCCTGCGTAGCTGTGGGGAATCTGCACAGCTGAAATCCGTAGAAACGTCTGTGGGTGTCGATGGTGTGCTTGAGATATCACTGGAAGAGTCGGTGTCACTCCAATATCTTGAGTTATTGTTGTAACGAGCACGGCCAACGGGACGGCAGGGAGATAGGAGCTTCATAACTGTGAAAGGGGTCAGTGAAAAACTATCGCATTGAGTTTGATTCGTACGTTTTTTGCCACCACAGGTATCCCGAAGCTGTTGGAGACGGCTACCAACCTGCTTGGCAGTTCTTCTTGTGCCCGTCTTGTCGAATATGTAGTCAGAGATAAAACGGTTCCTCATGGGAAATCGCCCAAGAAGTCTAGTTTCGCGCGAGTCGTCCGGTTGGTAAGCCGCGAGGCCTAGCGAGACGCGTCGATCAGGCTATGTTCATATAGGAGAAACAGACAATTTACCCTCGAGCAACGCAGCTTCCAATTCTGGAGGCCAGACGATCTCGCCTCCTCTTAATGTCTTCCAGCTCTTGCGGCCTTTGACAATCGATTGGAAAACATCATGAGTCTTTGAGTTCTGGGCTGCCGGTAATTTGAAGCTGGGGGTCGACGTAGATGCACGACTGGATGTGCGGCTGGAAGATGACCGAAGTGACGCGAGAATACTTTCAGAGGCCATCGAGTATAGAGTTTTCTGGGTCAACGAGAACTTCGATCCTTGCAATTTATAGGTTCAGTCGTTTATATGCCAAGAAAGGTTTAGCACTCCGTCTTGGACCGGCTTTGAGCGTCATTTGGCCCCGTATGTGTTCTTCGGTTCAAAAACATCATCTCGTCACCCTTCATCGCTTTAACCTGTAGGGGTAAGGGCTGTCCAGATTCGGAATCAAAGGAAGAAACCGTGCGCCAGCTTGCCGGTTCTTGTGATCATTGTCTTCCTACATACATAGATAGCTATACTTGAGCCTCGTTGTGAGTGCTTCCTGACTATGAATCATCGATACGACGAGAGGTCCATCTGTTTTTTTCGGGTGAGATGGAAACGAGGCAGTATGGGAGAAATCACGTACAAAGGGGTTAAGATATGTCGATTTGATCGTGAACTCGGACAGAGGATGCGGCGTTTGACTTTCGTTACTCCATATCGAAGGAAATCGAAAGTAAGTATCACCGCCTCTCTATTTGTTGAGATCTCCCTGAAAATTTTGGGCTCGTCACAGCCACTTCCGGTCATGCATCATCACCGTGTCAATAAATGGGGCTATAATTAATCGTATTTATCTGCCTCGTGTATAGCCGAAGAGAATCCCGAGTCCTTGGGCCGATCACTTTGCACGGTAAATTGGCAGGGTGGAGAGATTTCTGTCATCGGGGTTTTTCAAGCGTTGATAATCTCGTGGGATGTGTGTTCCAACCTGTGTTACAAAGATTAACCTATTGAGCTATTTACCCTCTGATCTTTTGGTGAAATTTTAGACGGTGATGATCTGGAAAGATAAAATAGCTTACTTCTCAGAACAAGATTGATGTGTTTATCATTACGGTCTATCTTCAGCGAATCTGTTGTGTCAATGAATGGGGATCGCTCTTGCAAAAAGTCAGACAATTCTCTTATTTAGTTCTATTTTTCTGATGACAATAGCAAAAGGGCCTAGTCTGACCTTCAGAAATGCACATCATTTTAGCGACTAGATTATTTGGGTGGAGTGGTCGTCGTATTAATATCCCACTTTCGTTTCGAGAGGTGTATAGTAGTATAACAAATTGGGAGATTCGTTTGACATTATTACGGCCTAGATTGGTTCAGCTGACCTGAGGCGGCGTCCCCTTTGGGTCAAAAACAGGCGCACTACCATTCCTGGACCATTGAATCTCGTACAATGAGCACAACTTTTCTGCAAAACAGGGAACGAGGCTAGCCGTACCGAGCCGTACTCGTACTTGGCCAAGCCTTACGGGGGAAGTGAGAGATGCCAACACCAGGCTACTCATACATCCGAATACTGTGATCATCCAAGTAGCTACGCGTGTGTCCACCATCAATTACGTCGCGTGGAGGTTGGACGGAACGGAAGGAGTGGCTGAGCACTGCATCACGTTGAGCCAGGTCGGTCAACGTGTGTACAGATTTCGTCAATCTGATTCCAACCCAATGCGGGAAACCTCTCCACGATTCAAGCCCCTTTCGGTACGTTGTTTTGCCAACGCTTTGGGGCTAGATCGGCCGGACTACTTATAAGTACAGCCAGTTAACGTTTGTTTAAACGTTGTCACAGGTTGTCACCCTTATTGAACGTTGAACTTGAAAGGTTACACGATGGTCACAAATCGTCACTGATTACCTACAAATGTTATAACCGTAGCCATTTTTCAAAATTCAGCGTGTTAATCAGCAAGAGTCAAGTGGAGTTTATCGAAGGAATGAACATTTGTTAGAAATCAAGGCGATAAATAGTCTTATCATGATGCATGAGGAAGGCCTTGTATTCCGAGACAAACAGTATAACGGTCAGATCAATTTCTAACGACGCACCTGAAGATTGCCTGAAGTAGGATGAAGTAATATAGGGGACATTGATGGGCTACACAGGTATATTGATATGAAGGAATAAACATACTTATCAGCTACGGGTCCGTTCTTTACACAGTATTGTCTGTGAGCGGAAATAGTTCCAAGAGAGCGTATAGAATTTTCATGGAGGGTCAACTTGTCCGTGTGGATGCCAGTAGTTATCTTCCGTGGTTCTCGCGATGTTTAATAGTGATTGATCATGTTCATGAACAAACTGGTGGCACTGCTGCATCAATCGCGTTCCAGGGATCTGGGTATGTACAACCCGCAATGGATGTGGGAGCGCCACCGGTATCTTGAGAGTCGAACCACCCATTTCCTACGTCGACAGTTCTTGTTGCTGAGGCTGTAAAAGTCGGTGGAGCTAGAGTCACGACTGTGCCCGTCGGTGTATAAGTGGGAAGCTGGTTCCCCGGAACATCGACATTAGAAATCGTGGGAGCGGGCCAAGGGAAGCTGGATGTAGAAGTCGGCGCGATGGTGCCTGCGCCAACACCCCCCGTTTGCCATGGCTCAAAATTTCCATCGAAATCAGGACCAGAAACACCGAGTGAAGCACATGTGCCCAATGCAGTCCTAGGGTCTTTCGGCATCCAGCCGTTCTGAAGACCAAGTTGATAGGACCATAGGGGCGATTCAACAATGCCGGCAGTCGAGTTACCAACCTTCATTAATTTCTCGTGATGAGCACATGGGTAGAAGGCACATGAAATCATGAAGACAAACCTTCCACGTCCAGAAGAACCAATCGCCGAGAGTGTCCATACTAGCCATGGCAAGTTTGAGAAGCCCGGCTTTCGTACCGTCTGACCAATTTGAGGAGTCCTGCCAATCGTTGCAGTTGCCTCCATATGTAATGCCGGTACCAGACGTGCCCTTCAAAAAGAGGCCACAGTCATTGATACCGTTGCTGAACTCGCCAGCGATTGTTACACCAAAGTTAGATCGACTAATAGAAGCAAGATAAAGGTTAGTCATACTGACGTGATTCAGGCTGGCGGATTACGAGACCTTTGATTGAACTGTGCCGCCCATCGATTACAGGCAGCGGTGGGCCAAGTTCCGCCGGCATTAGCCCCTGTACCTGTGTCAATGGGATCTGTGTTTGCAGAACCGTCGAACGCGAAGTACGGGTGGGAATCCAATATGATACGGTCAGAACCCGTCAAGAAGCCTGCCCAGTTTGAGAGACCGTCGAAGCCATCGTGAATAGAGATGTAAGGGCCATTCCCTGCTCCGAGTCCTGTGATATCACGAATCATAGTATGTGCTTGAAGGTAGCTAAGGCAAAGCGCAAGTATGAGTAAACAGAACCTTGGGAAAGCTGCGAACGATCGTCAAGAGAAAGGAAGAGTGGATAAACTTACAAGCTCGTTAATTGCGATCTGCCAATGGTATGGAGAAGGGCTTCGTTCACAATGCCGAAAACAGGCACTACATCCTTGTACTGTTTTTGGCTGATGAACTCTGTGAAGACTCGTATGTATCCAAGCGCACGCTGAGCGTTCGCGATGCCCATGACACCGTTCATGAAATTGACTTGGCCAGATTTCCCAGAGTGATTGTATCCTAAGAAACATATGTCGAGTTTATTTGACGGGCTATTAGGAATTGATAAAGTAATATTTACCATTTTGTGAGCCAGGAATGGTATGCAAATCTAGTTTCACACGAAGCCCGTACTTTCGACACCAACCAAGGAGGCGTTCAATGTATCTTGAATGGCCGTGATATTATTCTCCTCACGCAGACGTCTGAATAAAATCTACTCACTTCCAGCTGGTTTTCGCAAGGAAAGGTTCACCAGGCCACGTCTCAATGGCCCAGAATGGTACGGGTAACCTGATCCAATTCAAACCCGCGCCGGCGATCTCGGCAATATCTTCCTCAGTCTACAACAGTATCAGCTGTAGACGATAGACGAAAGGGATAAAAGTCTCACGATAAAAGTATTGTAATGGTCTTCTATCTGGTTGATACCGCCGTTCGTTGTGTCCATGCGCATGAGACTACTCAAAGTCCATTCGTCGACAGCACCAGGATACTTTTGGAAAAGCGCCGGAGCAATGAAAGGTTCCAGCACGAAGAGACCTCCAAGATTAACACTGCAAATCACATAACAGAGGGGCGGTTTCATCAGTAATGGTGCATTCAACAGAAAAAAAAGAAGCATACCCATAGACGCGATCTTGACCCCATGTCCAGCTCTGATTGAGGGGTGGAGTCCACGAATTTGGACGAGCATTATTATTAAAAGGGTCATTTGGATCAGAAACCCCTGCAAGAGAGAATATGGTCGTTCAGTCACAGAGATCGACTGTAACAGATAGAGATAGATATTCAAAATTGAATATGGGCATCACACAGAAGTCGTGATAGACGCCCATTTGAACGAAATTTTTTTGACGGATTAATACACCGCCTTTGCGATACACATGGTTATTGAATATGACCGTGTGTGACGTTCATTTGTGATTGCCGCGAAGAGCGGGAAAAGATGGAGGACTTACAAAATCCACCGAATTTGTTGGTATAAGTAAACGTGGATCCATCATCTTTAGTTACGATGGAACCATCACCACCTGATGTGGGTGGTAGTTGCGGCACATTAGGATCGGGGCCATTGCCGCTAGTTGACGTAGTTGTGCTCGCTGGACTGGAAGATATCGGGCCAGCTCGAAAGGTACGATGCTGCTTCGGTTTGATCACAGCGAAGTATACGGGCAAAACCACAACAAGAACCACAACAATCACTGCAGCAATTCCGAGCAAGATCAAACAGAGCAGTCGGCGTTTCCGGGACGTCTGCCGCGTCTGGAGCGGTGGCTTTTCCGGATAGTCTCCCAATTCGGATCTGCTGGTATCAGAGGGATTGGACAGGAGGTTTCCTGAGGTGTGAGCCGACGACCGAAGCTGTGGGCCAATTGACTCCCGTGGCGTTAGGGTATCTGCTGCCAAAAAGGAAGTACTAGGTTGATGATCGAGAAGATCAGGGTCCATATCTACAGACAATTGTGTTCGCATCGCTGCCTCGAGGGTATCAGAGGGGGTCGAAGGAGGATGTGCGGACATACTGTCCTTGGGCGGGGTGGTGATGGTGGTGGTCAGGCGACACACAACATACCTGCGCTTTGAAGAGATTGTCGAAGCATGAGAAAGGCACGTGGTAACATGTGGTAATGTTTTGATCGTTTCGCGGTGTTGATACCCCGCTTTGTTCTATTTCAGAAAAAGGTAAAAATCAAGGCAAAATTCACAGTAGTTCATGCAAGAACCTCTTGCCACGGTGCTTTGAACATACATCGCTGCTTTCTATGAGCTATGTTCTGAGACATATCTTAGACTTTGTGCACTCTGCCATCCGATTGATCATTAATAGAGCTTCTCTCATGATCGGCCCGTCGGAGATGAATGATGAGTTTGGAATTTGACGACTGATAAACTGTACATACTTACAGAGCTAACAACCATGTAGTGCACGACGATGAGTGCAAGTAAAATAATGGTTTGCATGTATATTGATGTCTTGCGTACGTTGTGATCTATACTTTGTCTTATGCTTGTAATGTTACGTTGTGGGTGTATATGATACCGTCTGGGTCGCGCTGCTAGTCGGAGATCAAAAAGTCCGAGCCTCTGAGTCTCCAGTCCGATTAACATGGAAAAAAATGCGGTCAATATGAGCGAAGGGTGTCGATGGGGCACAGGTGGATGGCTTATACAGTGCAGACTCATGCCAAACTCACGCGGCCTGCATGACCGTCTCATTACATATTCAACGTATTCATCAGTTGATTGACCTTGGTAGTTTGAATGATCTCTTTGGTGACCACATACTTTTTTTCGAACTTGATAGGGAAAAAAGCTCTAGGCACTTGGTCCGAAGCATATTCAACGGGTAACGGGTCCTTTAACGGGTATTTTAGCTTTACGACGTAACAGACGTCGTTTGAGTCGGTACTCGGTCATCCTTTGCCATAACAGAGATGAGCAAACTCGGAAGAAGCGAGGCGCGTCACCGAAGCCGTCGGGCTACGATAGACTCTAGCATCATTAGAACACATGAACTTTGTACAGATCTTTCAGAGTGGCTCCAACTGTTCATTAGACGTAGGAAGGACTGATACCGAGACATTCGGCGAGGGTAACCAAATTACTTTGAATGATCAAATAACTATAGGAGGAGAAGGAGTTTATTATACTGACGTGGTCCCCAATTGGAACGATCAGCGCTTTCCGAAAAGAATGACTTTCACCTGATTTTTTCTGGAAGGATTAATATTGATCTTTTTTTCTTTTTGGGTAGGTTTCTTTCAATGACGAAGTCAGGTTGAGACAGTCATACCCGAAGTGGAAAGTCACTCAACCTAGAACAGGTATACCTTTTGGCGATGTGACGAAAAACTTGGTCAGTGTTATTATTTTAATTTATATCGGAAACCGCTGTAACTGACCCGGTTCACGACGGTAAGTAACTATTTCGAGAATGCTAGAGAAGTCTGATGTTGAATTTTACCATTTCTCCTTATAAGCGCAGCATACACAGATTCACTTCATGTGGCCGTACGCTGGATTTGAGGCGCGAGCGACAACAGGTTGGGGATCCACTATCATCGGCCTGCGCTTTGTATGACATAGAGTTTTCAACTTTCCTCTTGAGGAAATAACGTAAGAACAGTTGTAACATCATGATAGTGGCCTATATAATTCCGCATGACAAGTGAACAGCATATCTGAGAAATGTTAATGATGATCAGTCAATTCAGGGATATGTAATCTGACATGTCGTACTTCTGGTGGCTTTAACGACATCCTTCTCGTGAGATCACGCAACACAAGTATCACCCGTGTGATCTCAATGAGACTAGTGGTAAATATAGCCTTTAATGTATATTTGTGCCGAAGGAAAGAGAACTCCACTCACATCTCGGAGAATCCTAGAGCAGTTTCGCAGAAATGCAATACTTAGCCCGATCCATGAATTCAATCGAATGACGCGAACGACATAAGATTATCCACCAGTGTACTTGGGGGACATGTCACTGACGGTCCTCATAACAAACTTACGACCCTTCTTCGAGCCCGAAGACACATATGTACGCGCACAAACAAAAGTCTGTACGACAATGTCAAACAGTGTGGAAAGGACGGAATGAGAATGAGTTTCGTGTTCGGTGGAAAGCCACTGGTTCCGAGGGATTAAGCCAAGAACCGACTGAAAGCGCAGTAACATCGTGTCCAAGCTCCAAGCGAACAAGTCTTGAAGTCGAAGATCAGACGTGGAGGCAAAATGATGATCAGGATTACTGTTTGCGGCTCCGGCCCGAGAATTCAGTCAACTTTTCTTTGTTTGTCACCATCGATCAGAACACAAGCAGCGACAAATGAAAGGGCTTCTGGAGAGCCATTTTGTTCTTCTTTTGTTCTAGCACAACTATTCTTCTTTGTAAGTATGGCTCTGAATCCATTGAATCGAAATGCGCAAAAGGCTATTCTTGTGAGACTTTATTCTATCATGCGTTTCGAAATCCAGTAAAGAAGATTTTGCTTCTTTTGTGCGGTCTCATGATCCAAAAGTGGGCGCAATATATCTGCATTAAACGGGGAACCGAAAAACGCCAATTCAGCAATGAGCACGAAAGACAGATTTAGAAAATTTATCACATATTTCAGTGTTCACCGATGACCCTTCGAATTCGAAATTGAAATATCAAAAGAGTGTGGAAGTATCAGATTGGTCAAGATGGTAGAGGAGATTGTAGACAGTCGTGGAACACGCATGACATCTGCATCAGATGCTCATCCATTCGGTTCCAAGGTAGTACATAGAGGTGACACGTCTGTATGTACATACTTACATGTCGTTTGCAGTGGCTCAGGGTTGGAATCATCGAGGATTGAACGTTGAACGGGTAGCACCAGATTTAATTTCACGAAAGAAGGGAGAGGGACAGGCCCCGGACACAAGAAGAGGCAGTGACCTGCCTGTGCTGATTCTCGGGCCAAGCGCTAAGCGCTAGACAATCAACGGTGATGGGCCAGTGACATAGCGTAGCCGAGACCCGAAATGAGGATTCTGTGTCTTCTTGAGAGCGCACAGCCGGCCGGACATGGAGTTCCTGCGAAGTTTTTGTTCCTATTTCTTGGCCGAGCCACCACCGGCGTCTAACAAGAGAAATTTCGTTGACACTTGTAGCGATAGACATGAAGACATGATGAGCGCCTGAAGAGTGAATTCGCCTTGGAAAACGGTGTAACCAGTTCGGCAGAGGTACAACTGACCATCATTGGTCCAACAAAAAATATACACATTCACGTCATGGCGAGTCAGTGAAACGGCTTCTGGCTGAGATTGCAAAGGCGGCCCGGCACGGTGGATGGAAATACATGTCCACGTCAGAGAGAAACGGCTTCTAGCTGAGATCAAATGCACGATTGGAAAACCAAGGCAGAGTGGAGTGAGGCGGAACAGAATCCTGGCATTGACATTGACAAAGGGATGGCCGGACAGGACAAGTTTATGTATTCGAATATATGATATCCCGATTGGAGTGGTCTTGATGATTTCCGAAGAAGTCTAGTGATAGAAGGCATCCCGCTTATGGATGGAAGATGGGAAGAGCTTCAATTCCAAAAAAGGGGGCTTTCTCCTAGTAGAGGTGTGCGTGTAAGTGAGTCTCGCACCCGAAGGCTACGCGCTCACCCTCGCCCCGCCAACTCGGCGCGTGGTAAATACAGTTAGCATCCAGAACGCCAAGAAACTCGAATCACTATACAAGACAATGAAATGCAAGATATAAACAGTTCCAGCATACAAAACAGGAAAATTCTGCACTGCTGCCGGCGGTGGCAGCCGAGATAAAAGTTAAAACCCTCTCACCACAGGTGAGTTGTTTCCCCAGCTCAGTCTCAGCATTCGCGGGAACCGGAAGCTTTGGAGAAAACTTCATATATGCGAGGCAGTGGATAGGAGAGACGTCTAGACAGTGATGAGATATGTATACCATAATATGGCTCGAAGACCTTGCAGGACATAAGTACTAGAACGAGAGACAAATATTTGATCAAAAAATTGCGATGAACCATAATGAGTGTGATCGGACATTCTAAATCCAAGCTCCGCGCGAACTCTCTCCTCACTTCACTATGTACTATACATAGTCCCGGCCCATGCCTTAGGGTAGGGAGGTTAGGTTTTGCCTGAGCTTGTTTGGTTATTGCAGTCAAGGTTGATTAATTATTGCTTCGGGTCAGGAAGTATCTCCTATCTTGGCGGAGTCAGCACGACTTTCGGCCGGTCAAACTTTTTACCGCCATAATAAGTTCACACCATCACAAATGGCTCATGGTTCACCTCCCACTTAGCTGGGTATTTTTAGCACAGAAAAACAAGAAAAAATAAGAGGAGGAGGAGAATTGTATTAAGACAGATCCAAGTCTTGGATCTCTTGCAAGCTCTTCATCTACAATCTGTAGTTGTCAA
>JAGGAS010037697.1:0-17391 GCA_017657355.1 Termitomyces sp. K1Ac | reverse complement strand
AAGAGGATTGGCCCATCTACTATAGTTTATATACTAGGTAGAACATTAATAATGACTAATATATGTATCATAAGATCTAATTAATGTGGTCACTGGATAGGTCAGTAGGTAGGTCAGTAGGTAGGTCACACTGGTAATATTACTGGATTACTACATATAGAAATCCTATTTCCAACTCTGTATTTTGATGTCATCTTCAATGTCACCCTTGAGGGTCTTCAGCTCATGCTTCCATTCTGCCTGTGTCACAAAGTGAACATCAGCGCAATAGTTGTCCTCACCATTGTATGAGATCTCGGTGATAACAGATGTACAAGCTGGGAAGAGAGAGGCAAACTTATGTCACTGGTGAGTTGTTACATGCTCTTATAGTACTTACCTCTGCCTGAACTAGTTGGGACAATGTCATCTGTTCCACTTCAGTCTTGTACAAATCAATATGCTAGATAACCTGACCTTCGAGGATTGCATTGATGATTGTTGACTTCCTGGATCCTGTCGCTACAGAAAGGATATTGGTTAAACATTATCAATCGAACAGCAGTGGGGTGGACGCACCGCCCACAAACGCAATCGAATGTGAAGGATAGGTTTTAAATTCCTCCAAAGATCGAGAAGAGTACATTGGTGAATCCTCATCATCGGACCTCTTACATGTGTTCAACTTTTTCCTCAGCGTCTCGTGTGAGTTGAGCCATTGAGGGATACTTTCAAATGCTTTATCAAGGGTGTAACCCGATTCATCCGTAGACATATCTTCATCATCCAGGAAACCTTCGCTATCTTTGTTGTGGGCGTTTTTGGGAGAGTCCTTGCCACTATTGGCACTGGGTAAAAATTTTGTCTCGGAAACTTGTATTTTTTCATCATCATCAGAACATCCAAATTCCCTCTGAGCCCTCCGAGTCATATTGAAGTACTTCCGTAGTTATAAATGAAAGCTATATGGAAAAGTTGAATGAACTCGTGCTCGAAACGAGGGAGAATATGATCTATCACAAAGTGGGTGGATATCTATTACGCGTTTTGAAATTTGGGGCCTTTTACATATACCCGCCAGCATCGCTTACTCAGCGATTCGTCTCGGAATGTTCCGCCGTAGAAGTTGCTGCTGACACTTGAGTATGGGTATGTACTTAATGAGGCTCGACTTTTACACGACAACAATAGATGATAATCAATCAATTGAGAAAACATAGATCGTAAAGTAGTTCGACGTGAAGCTGTTGATATTACCAGGACAAAGTTAGTCAGTACGCGACATCTCTTAATCCCATGTTTTGGACCCTTCGAGCAAGGTCTTGAGTTCTTGTTGGAACTCTTTGAGGGAATCTCGTAACTTGTCGGTCTTCTTCGATTCAATGATGATAGTATCCCGCCATAACAATGACATCTCTTCGTATATCTTGACGTTTGATAGTTAGCACATAATGTGTTCCAAAATGGCGAGTTTAGTGGGCTCGCACCGTGTCTGCAAGTTTCCTCAGGTCGTTTTCAACGACTGCTCCGATCGTGCCTGCTAGAGAGTACAATTCCTCGAGGATGAAGCCAGAGAGGTCTTCAAACAATGTTTTGCTGATGTTTTCGATAAAATTGCGGAAATATTCCTTAATATAAAGTCAATGATCCGCAAGAGAAAAATAGAGTAATCTAGATACCTTCTGAAGCACAACACTACCTGTTCCTGAGAATCCTAAAGCCTCTTCATATCCTTCATCCAGCTGGTCCTTGATGTGGGGTGCAATTGATGCAGATATGCTTCTCTGGCTTTTGTCCATCTGGAGAGTGACCTTTTGGTGAAGGGAATGATGTGGGGTGCAATTGATGCAGATATGCTTCTCTGGCTTTTGTCCATCTGGAGAGTGACCTTTTGGTGAAGGGAATGGAAAGTCGAAGTGGCCTCTTCTAGGGCAAGGCTTACTCGGACCTTGACAGTCTTACGGAAGGAACTTGATTTACACGAGTCCAGGATCTCTTCAAACAAGCCATGTGTCGCATTTCGGAGTGTCTCGCTGGTGTCCGGAAATATGTCCTGATCAAGCGTAGATCGCCACGAATTCACAATTGCTGAAATGAAAGGGGATGCAAATTCCAGGTTGATGTTAAGATCATCATAACATCCCTTCCTTCGCAAAGCTGGTAGAGAAAACAGGTTACCAAAAAAAATGTGGGTTTGCTGAGAATCTCGACACACCTGCACGAAATCGCTGCCAACTATTCTCTTCCAGAATATGATCAGTCATTTCGACGACTTCTTGAGAGGCCTGGAGTTGAGCCATCAGAAGACTGTGTTGTTGACTGATTAGAATAGAATAGAAACAGACCAAGATGGCAGCTTCCGCGCATGATGTACCCAATCCATTTTCGAAATTCTCATTGAACTTGGCCACCATTTCCGCTTTCTCTTTTTCATATATCTAGGCAACAGTCGTGAATGCAGGCAACGCATTGCTAAAGCTAAAGAAAGAATACCGACATCTAGAAGCTGCGTCTTCAAATTACCAGCGGCCGATCCCCACTTGGCTGTAAGCCGCTTGCGATCCGTTTCATCCCTTTCCATTGTTTGTAATGCGTGAAGCATCGAACGTGAGCTTCTTTCCAAGATCTCCAATGCATGTCTTGCAAAGACTTTTAGAGAGCGTTCTGGTAAAGTACGACAGTGTTCCTGGAGAGCAGGTATCTGAGTGTCGACAGGATCCAGAAAACATTTCACATTTTCCGGCATAATTTCTGTCGAGTGAAAATGAGCAACATCGTCCAAGACACCATGTCAGCAGGAGATTCACTCTTCAGTGCTTGAAAATCTCGTGCGGACACCGTGAAAACAGGAAAAGCTTGACTTATTTCAGATATATCAAATCAAAGATTATAACAGGAAGATCTAACCTTCTTCCTCGATTCCTGAATTTATCAAAGACCACCTACGATGAACGACTTCTGAATCAAGAAGAGACAGCAAACTTACCATTGTCTCCAAGCTCTTCTTCAAAGCATTGGATCAGGTTTTGCATTGTTTCCTAACAATAATCGGTAACTTGCAGTCTTAAAGTGAGATCGATGTCAAATTACCTGGGACCTGTAACGGGAACAAAAGGTCTTGAGAGCATAATTTGACTTGCGTAATTCCAATTCACAGAGGTTCTTCTCATTGCGCTTGTTCGTCAGATCATCAAGTACTTTGGATTCTTCGTTGTCTTCGCTGACGTGAACTGGACTGCTGTCATGCCTACGTTGTTTTCTCAACAAGAGAGATCCTATGTGAAACTCGAACTCACTTTGCTCGTTTAGTGGGTCTGCGATTATTCTCTCTGTTCGCCGTGCGCTTTATAGGAGACTTCGGCATGGGTTTGACCAGAGGTTCTAGGCACGGAACATCATCTTGTAGAGTCTTTGTAAGAGAGGCGAAGGAGGTTGCATACCATTCTTAGTAGTTTTAAAAGCCTGTTCTTCGTCTGCCGTTGCAGCGATTGTGCGTTTGTGCCATTGTTCGTTCTCTTCCGTCAGTCGAACATATTCTTTATCGAGTGTCAAGTCGTAGTTTGATGCAATCTCAGAAACCTCGACATCATCGCATTTGGTAACTAAGAATATCAGAAGTCAAGAGTCAAGAGACATACATCGATCACTTACTAATGAAAGTCAAGTTGGACCGTTTCAAACTAGCAAATGCGAATCAGACCCTATGCTAGAGCAAGGAAAATGTAACTTACACTCCGCCTTCGGAATGCATAGAACCAATTCAAGACTGGCTCAGAGTAATGACATACGTGTTCACGTACCCACTAACCATTGAATCAGCGAGAAGAATTGCACATAGTGTGAAAACCACGCACTCAGGAATTGCTCTTTTGACATTCCAAATAACTCTTTGAGATGTGCATCAGAATTTGCTGGCACACCAAAAGAGAAAGGGACTGAACCTTTGGTGATTTTTGAGTCCAAGGCCCTTATGACGGGAAGGACAACGAAAAAATGATCGACGGTCTTGCGATACTCCTCAGCCACAGCTGTCCGAGCTTCGTTGTTGTCGCCAAAACCCGGTAGATCAACCAAAGTAATGCCTGTAGATAGGACTGCAGAGTGTACACGAACGTTCACCTTCTTGATGAGGGGCCATCGGCCCTTGTCGCCTGTCCACGACCGAAGGGCTGGAGCTAAGTCACTAGCCTGGCTACAAACCAATGTCTTTGTACTATCAAGGTACTCCGATAGAAATGGCCCTAGAGTGACATGAGCTCAAGATACTATACAAGCCAAGGGCCCTCAGCTGACTTACATTTTGTACTATCCAAAAAAGAATCGACATTGTCGGCCTTGTGGACCAGTTCCGTGTAGTTCGAGAATTCAAAAGGCTTGTCTGGCATGTTGTAAACAGCGACCAACTGTTTCAGGACTAGATGAAGATGGTGAAAATTTTACTAAAGCGCGAGCACTCACTGTCTGCCATGATTTCTTCGCACGTTCAGAGACCTTCGTAACTGCTCCTGGGTTCTTCGTCCTCTTAGCCCTCTCCATCTGATTTTGAATGTCATCGCTGATGTCACCCATCAAGATACGGAGCTCCCGCGCCCACTCTGCTCGTGTCACGAAATGGACATCGGCGCGGTAGTCGAGTTCGTCGTTATACGATATTTCGGTAATAACTGACGTGCATGCTGTAAAGGTTGTAAATACTTCTGATGTTGTGTTATCGCACCGTTTTGACGCGTTTGCTCACCTTTGCTTGAACTCGTCGGTACGATGGTGTCTGTGCCCCTTTTAGCTATGAATCCTGTGAGGGAAAGATGCGGCATGACCTTCAAGCATTGCATTGATGACCGTAGACTTTCCAGATCCCGTCGCTGTAAGCATTCTCTTCGTCTACAGAACATCAACAGCGCGAGCTGTTGCTCACTTACCACCAACAAACGCGATTGAATGCGAGGGGCGCGTTCTAAACTCATTCAAAGATCGAGAAGAGTGGTTTGGTGTATTGACGTCGTTTTTTCGCGAGGTATTCAGGTCATTTCTAAACGAATCGTGTCGGTCCAGCCAAACAGGTAGATTGGCTAACACTTCCTGGAAGGTGTAACCAGGATAGTCTTCAAAGTCTGAAGAATCTCTTTCGTGCATGGAGGCGGACAAGTTCTTGGAGGGGATATATATATCCGGGGGAGGTTCGAGAAAAATACCAGACTATGTGCGATGGCAGGTGATGGGCAATAATAATCAATTTTTGATCCATAATGACGTCTCGTGGTCACACACTGCGCGTCTGCCGCGATTCCGAAAAGACTATACATATCTGCCATAACGCTGCCACGAAGTGTGTATTTCAGGTGAGCGTTAATCATGTTCAGGACTGAGTACTGAGTACTGAATACTGAATCCTCGGACTTTTTCCCAAGTGTTTTAGATGATACGTCCAGTCGAGCGTACCGAATTTACAGTTGAGTCTGATCAGATTTGACTTTGTCTCTAAGCCGTCACTACTCAGTCATTCTGCACAAGACTCACGAAAATTTCTCAGTACTCAACATTTGACAACTGTAAAGATCATCTGCGTACCTTCTTGTAATGAATCGAAATCAATATGTACCCCAGAGTCCGGTTCCAGCTTTTTGTAGGTGATAATCAATGGAACTCGCCATTGTGTGACTCGCTGCTCTTGTCGATCTGGTGATCTTCCGCACGACTACTTAGCACTCAACGACGATCCCATTTCGCCACTTCGACGTTCTGGTGAGACTTTACCGTACGCGTACGGTTTAGCGACGATTGCCAAGGTTAGCTTGAACCCTCGTATAATGATATGCCAAATCGCCGGTCTCAGAACTTGCTTTATGTAAATATGTATACTATTGTACTACTTGATAATAATAATGATAAACTGAAATCATGAAAAACGAATGGATGTCTTTGATGCTCGAGCTGGAATCCCCAACGTTATGAGCCTGTCATTGACATGGGAACTTCGAGACAGGAACTCACTTCCACTTCAACTCTTATTCTCATCAAACTGCTCCAACCAGGTCCCAAGCTCTTGTTGGAAGTCGATGATCGATTCTCTCAATAGGATAGTATCCCTTGATTCAATGATCTCAGAGTCTTGCCATAACGCGGCCATCTCCGCGTGCACCTTGAGTATTTCATATGAGTGCGTCATAGACTTCTACGTCGAGGTATGAATGTTGTACCTTCTTTGCAAGCATTGCCAACTCATTTCGAATGACATTGCCAATCGAGCGAGCAAGGGCATCCAATCCATCCAAGATGAACTTATGGAGGCCTTGAAATAATTCTTCTTTTATATCGTCAACGAATTTATTGAAATCGTCCTGTACGTGATGGAGCTCAGAACCATCGATCTCAACCAGAAAAATCATCTACGCACCCTCTGTAACTTGAAGCTACCCCTTCCTCGGAATCCCAGAGCCCTTTCGTAACCCTCTGCAAATTGATCCTTTATGTGAGATTTGATGGAACTGGATATAGTTCGCTGATTCTTGTCAATTTCCCACGTAATCTGTTGATGAAGTGCGTTTATAGATAACTTGACCTCTTCGCGTGCAAACCCGGCTCGAGCTTCGATTACCTCCTTGAAATTTTGTGATCTACAAGATTCGACAATCCCGTCGAGAATGTTGTTCGTTACGTCGATGAACCTACTGTCGCTGGTGTCAGATAATACATCATGGTCGAGGGTGGTTCGCCAGGAGTGGACAATCGCTGAAATAAATGGCGCAGCCACATCATTATTAATGTCTAAGTCGGCATAGACCCCGTTTCTACGGAAAGCTAGAGAAGTCGAAGGAATTTTGAGAAAATCAAGCCGTCCGATGGAAGGCTTGACATACTGGCACGAAGTCGTTGCCAAGTCAGCCCTTGTAAGAGCCTATTGGTTGTTCTAAGCGCTTCCCCGGAGGCCTGAAATCGAGTCATCATGAATCATAAAGTTGTCAAGTTTGCAGAAATGGAACAACCAGCCGAGCAGCATTAGCACATGAGTCATCCATCCCCGATTTGAAGTGTTCTTTGAATTTCTCGACCATGACAGTCCTTTCTTGGTCATATTTCTAGAGAAAAGTTCAGACAATTATAAGAATTACATTCAAACACCAACCTTAAAAAGCTCGGTTTTCAAACGAGTAGTTCCCCATTGCTTGGAGAGAAACGTGCGATCTGAATCATCCTTCACCAGTGTCTGGAGAGCCTGAATCATCGAACGAGTACTCCGTTCCATGAGTCTCAGAGCGCTGCGTGCAAAAATACTGAGAGAATTGTGCGGCAGGGTACGGCAATGCTCTTGAAGAGCCGGTATTTGAGTTTCGGTTGGATCAAGGAAACATTTCGCATCGCCTAGCAGGCCGTCTAATGATTGTATGTAATTATCTATGAACGCTCGGAGGCCGATGTCACAGCAGGACTCACTACTCTTTAGAGCTCGAAAATCTCGAGCTGAAACGGTGAAAACGGCGAGGTCTGAAGCTAAATTAGGGCGATTGATCGATGTGGTGAAATTCAAAGGTCCAACCTAGTCCCTCATCAGCTGTAACCACTGGCATCAAAAGATCGAGATCAAAGACTTCCACTTCGTAAATTATTGCGCTCACCATCTCCCAGCTCTTCCTTGAAGCGTTCGATCAGACTTTCCTTTGTATCCTATCGGTAGTCAGTAAATTAGCCACCTTGAAACTTGGCCTAAAACTACCTGTGACCTTAACCCAGAGCAATATGTTTTGATGGCGTACTCTGACCTATGTAACTCCAATTCACAGCGCGTCCTGTCGTTTCGTTCCTCCTTCTCAGTTTGAATGTCGTTTGCACGGCTACGCCACGTTTCCTTTTCTTCCTTCAGAAGCTTAAACTCTTCATTATCGTCCAAATCATAGTTATCCGTGACCTCTCGAACATCAACGTCATCGCATTTGGTAACTATAAAAAGAGACATCAGATTAGGAACACGTTGATAAATGCCATTTTCTTACCGATAAACGTCAAGTTAGAGCATTTCATTCTATGTAGTCAGATTCAGTATCAGGATTCCGGTCAGTAGACAAGGAGATATAACCCACACACCGTCTTGAAACCCACACACAAGCCACTGTGATTAAATCCATGTCAAAGGGCGAGTGAATATTTGCTCACCCACTGAAATTCGAGATACAGATGGTCAATCTTTGCAACAGGTACAAAACGAGACGAAAGGACATACTTGTAAATTGTTCTTTAGACATCCCGAATAAATCTTCAGAACGAAAGTTGGTCCACGACGCACGCATAAAGACGGAGATTCCATACCTCTAGTGCTCATGGAATCGACTCCACGTGTAACGGGAATCACAAGGAAGAGATGATCAACAGTTTTCCGATATTCTTCAGCAACAGCCGTCCTAGCTTGATTGATGTCACCATATCCAGGTAAATCGACCAGAGTCACGCCTGAAGACAAGGCTACAGAGTGGACACGGGCATGAACTTTCTTGATCAAAGGCCAACGACCTTTGGGGCCAGTCCATGTTCGAAGGCTCGACGAAAAGTTGTTCGATTGGGGACAAACAATTTTTTTAGTCTTATCAAGGCAATGCGAGAGGAAAGGCCCTGTGTCCAATCCGTTGGTTAACAATATATTTAACGATTAAAACATCTATTGACTCACATCTTGTGCTATCAAGCAATAAATCAACACTGCCCGTGTTGTGCACCTTGGTCAGGTATTCAGAGAAGGTGAATGGCTTTTCTGGAGTACTGTACACAGCAACCAACTGCGCTACAGAATGAATCAAACAGTGAAAAGATCGCAAAGAACCGCTCACAATCTGCCACGCCTTCTTAGCGCTATCGGATTGTGCCCTCGTTGGCGTTCTTGGATTTGTTGGGTTAGCGTTTCTGGCTTTCTCCACCTGAAACTCAATATCGTCCCCAATGTCGCCCATTATGACACCAAGTTCTCTCGTCCATTCTTCCCGTGTCACGAAATGTATGTCGGCGCGGTAGTCATCTTCGTTGTTGTATGAGATCTCGGTGATGACCGATGTACAGGCTGGAGATCGCTGAGTCATTACATAAATGACGGACGGCAGTTTCGCTTCTTTCTACTTACCTCTGCTCGAACTCGTGGGTACGATATCGTCTGCGCTTCTTGGATCAGAGATAATAAAATGAAAGGTACTAAGGAGGTGACCTTCAAGTATTGCATTTATAACAGATGATTTACCGGATCCTGTCGCTACAGTATCAATCTTGTGAGCAATAGTCGATTTGAACACAGTAGACAATAGTTTCCTACCCCCAACGAATGCAACGAGATGACGCGGACGTGTTTTGTATGCTTCAAGATCGACTACAGACCACGACCCCCTGGGTTGGTCAACCTGGGTATTCTTGATCAGCGCCCACAAGCTACTTTTGAAGGTTTCGAGTTTCTCGAGCCAATGTGGTATGTTATCCAACGCTGTTTCCAAGTTCTCTTCATGTTCCATGTTGCAGGTGAGGAGAGCGAAATTGTTTGAGAACAAGCTTGAGGTGTAACAGGGGGGTGACACAGGGCTGAGTCGATCGGAACATCCGCAAAATTTCACGAAAATTATTTTAAACCGCTCGTGCGCGTGCGGAAGGTTTAAATCGCTCCTCGAGAGTCAACGTTTCAAATTTCAACGAGTGCCCATTTGACATAGTCATCTGGCCATAAGGCACGGAATGGACTGCCAGATACTTCCTACTAGTTATATATATCTATACACAAAGATTGTTTTAGAAGCGACTAATAGATGTGGTGAGCCCGCTCGATGTCTGAAAGGAGGCTAGTGTCTTTCCTCCATACACAACCACCACATTTCGCGAGACTACATTGGCATCTGTCTTGAAAAATGCGCTAACTGGTTTCCCATTCTTCCACTGTAAATCGAGAGTCATACCACCTCGAAGGCGCGCGCCCGTTATCGATCCAGAAGGCCACTGTTTAGGAAGCGCAGGAAGCAGTGTTACTGTAAGGGGAGTGGAGTAGCTAGCGACATCGGGAACTTGGATCAACGAGTTCTAGATAAGGATCTGAGCTGAGTATTGAAGACCCTATAGGTATACAATAACGACTCACGAGAAGCGCTGCAGGATACGCCAAGTTCGCATCGATCTGGAAGATTGGGTCGGGATCAGATGGATTGAAAAGACTGAAGAGGCTGGGTCCAAAGTTGCGATTGATTGCGTACTGTGACACTGTTGTGGGTATTAAAAAGGGCCTGAAGTTGAATAGACTCACTGATAGTTCATGATAAAACTCGGTGGCATTTCCCAACTGGGCCCACGCAGCCGCTCTCCAAGCTTTCTCCCAGCCAGAATCAGCATCAGGACCTGTGCCATTTCCACGGTGTATCAAGCTGACAGTCGCGGCGTCAATGACTTGCTGTTTTGTGAAATTTCCCTGCTGCAAAGATTCGTAGCTAGTGACGGCGTATCCTGGATAGAGGCCAATCAAATGTGAAAGGTGACGATGAGTGTCCGTTGGGGAGTCCCTGTCAACCTTCCACTCTAGACAAGAGGTAGAGGTGAGTAGGTGAGCATCGCCTAGAAGATATTACGAATGGAAGACGCGTACCTTGGAGTTGTCCCCAAGAGCCAATATGGATACCCTTATCCATCTGGGCGCGTTTGGCCTGGACCTCTGTCACAAAGGTTTGAGAAAGAAGTCGAATATGATTCATGGGACATACCGGCTAGGAAAGCGGTATCAGTATCTCCAGACGCAGCAAAACCTTTCTCCACGGCGTTGAAAAGCTGCCAAATCAGCTGTTGTGCATGGGCACACCCTAACGACATTAGCTGGAGACGCCTAAAATGCGACAAAATTGAGGAGTACCAAAAGTGATGAGCGGCTGTTCGGGGGAATTGCATGGACTGACAACAAGGGTGGAGTCATTGAAGTAGAGATCTGGAATTAGTTTGTCCAGGTGGAAGCTCGCTACGCCCTGATGAAATAATAATCAACGTCATGTAGCTTGTGACCAAGGAAAACAGACCTTGATGAGCGGCCATCCTTGAGATTTCCACCATGCGATATCATTAGTATAGTCAAAGTGGTCCCATACATGGACCATCTACGCATACGACAGGTCAAGATCAAATTGTGATCTAGTAGCGAAAGCGTCATACCATCCAAGCATTAGATTCTGAACGTAGAAGGTTCGTACTTGAAATTCAATGATCTCGCAAGACTGAATGGACATACCAGGGTAATCGGCCCACGAAGCTGTGTCTCCAGGACCTTTCATGCCTGTGTGTCCAAAAATCTATTATGGCGCGTATTTTATTAAATCAAAAGCAACATAAATCCCACAAGCACTGACGTTCATCTAGGATTGCATCAGAAACAGAAAATCATCTTGACGTAACCTTCCGAACACTTACTTCATTATGGGTGACCCAACCCCTCGAGATATTGTATAGGACCTGTGCTGTGTACGCACCGCGCGGCGCCCAGGTTTTCTATCATTAAAGGTCAGCAAAGATGGAAGAGTTGAGTAAACAACAAACGCACCTCAAAGTAATCAAAAAGAGGAATAGTAACATCGAGGTTCGTCATCTCCGCAGCCCAATAATTCATTTGGATATTTATGTTTGAATCTGAAATATTGTCATGGTCGCGTGTCCTTGGTTCAAAGCAATGCATGACTTACGATAATCTGAGATACAACGATGAGACCAAAAAAAGACATTTGATACAACGATGTAACATACCAGCACTCCACGCGTTAGAATATCCGTTAGCCCATTTGCCCTGCAAATTGGCCGGAAGCGAGCCTCGTGCGCTACTAACGAGCATATAACGACCGTAGTTGAATAGTAGCCATTCTAAATATCGATCCCCAACATCGATCTGATACGCCGCCTTAATGACGTCCGTGGGAACATCTAATCGAGGTGTATGTCCCAAAGATAACGAGAACTTGTCCGTTAATGCTGCTTTATGATCCGCGACGTGCTGGGAAAGTATGGATGAAAATGAGGAGGTATCGAGAGTCGGTGAGGAAATGAGGCCAAGAAGGGCATTGTGAGGATCAGGCCCGCGGAATGAGTAACCAAACTCGGAGGTACCTGCGTCCATGGAGTATTCGGTGTCTCCAACCCACGATATCCACGCCTCACGTGCGACGCCAGCTTTCACTAGGAGGGTGGCATTTGCGGGGGAGCCGGAAGGTACTGGATACTGGATACATTGGGTGGCTTCTGAATTATCAGAACTCAGGCTGACAGGAACGATCTGGAGGCGAGCTAAAATTTCATATATCATTCCGCCAGTTGGCTCAATAGTTCCGCGAATTTGTAGGGTGTTTGAATCCAAGCATGTGATGTTGGGTGTGGGAAGCCCAGTTTCCTGGCCTGAAGAAAATGAATATGAGAGATCTGGAAGGGCAGGGGCAGGTCCTCGCGATGCAGTCATAGTGATGTGTTGTGTACATGCTTGTGTAGGATGTGAGCAAATCGTAGTCCTTTAGATGGAAGAATGAGAATTCTGCCTCTCAAACGTTTATAGTACAGTATGCTTACCGAACGTAATTGGTTCCTAACTGATTCCAGCTAGTACGTGCAATTCCTTGGTCTAGATCCAAATAACGCCCGTAGTTAGACACTGTGCCCGTAGTGTTGATCCGCGAAACCAAGTATCCCGCCCCGGCATAAGAGCCTTAATGTCACGCGTCAGTCTTTTCCGATATGGTAAGGAAAGACTAACCATATGCGCCAGCAACTGTTGTGAGCTGGGAGATGCCTGTATGGTTCCATATCAGGTGTCATAAACTTGAGCGCGATGAACAGAGCTTACTGCTGATGTCACCGGTAGGACTCTGGAAAATCTGTTGACGAATCTCATCCATGTCTCGGGCGGTGCTGAACTTGTCACTAGATTGCTTGTTACCACCGTTGTATGACTATGACAGACTAAGCTCAGTCACGGAAACGCCTTTTGAAGAGAGAATAGACTGTACGGGGTCAGAGAACGGTCCACCACTCCATAGAGATTCGATATTCAATTGAGTAGCTTCGTAAGAGGTTCCACCAGGTACCATGGCTATGCAAGACTGAGAGTATTCTAAGATGATTTCAGGATTTCTTACCAGCAAGATACCCGTTGCCAACGGGAAGCCATTCCTGAGCCCAGACGTTGGCCGATGTGTTGAACCAAAGGCCATTGCCAGACGAAGGGAATCCTGAAGGTGCAGATATCGAAAGCGTCACAAGCTGTGCAAGCGCAAGCAGGCGAGTGGCCCACATTTCGACAGTCTGATAGACCGATAGGATATAGGGGAAGCCGAAGATCTCCCACATTATATACTGAACATTATTGAGAAGTAATTCGAGCTCCATCGTGACAACTGTGGATACTGATTTGCCGGGTCCGAATTGCTGAACAGCTAGAGGAGAGAAGAAGAAGGGAAGACGAGGTGTACCTTGTGCAAAGCGGTTGAAGGGACCGGGACAAGCACATGACAAGAGGCGACCAAGAAAAGACCGCACGAGCGCCCTTGTGTAGGGCAGCAGAGGCAATGAGTGGAAGTAGCAAGACCCGTAAGTACTACTCGGGTAAGTTGATGGCAGAGACAAGCTACTACCGTGACAATCTCCGGCGCGTCCATCACGTGGACCTTGGATAGCGATGTTCTCCCGATCAACGCATACCGCCATACATACAACTGTCCAGGAGTTTGGAATCCGCGACAGAAATGAAGATTTCCAAAACAACCTTTAGCTTAAATGGATCACCCTGCCTCATTGCGAATTTGAAAGCTTGGACTTGATGTTGCTTCGATGTCCACTGTGGCAACTAACTCCCTCCACCTTCGATGCGCCTTGACCACTGTCTCCGCAAGATGACCTCATTCTTAACCTTGCTGCTCGACCTTCAAGGTTCGGTTCTTGGGCGGTATAGAAGTCTAGAGTTCGAGTCTGCCTTCCTGTTCATTTTCGCCCACGCGTGCTAGAAGTTGTTGTGCAGTTTCTGCGGTTAACGCTTTTTTCAGACATCGGTCTTTTCACAAAGGATTTAGCCTATTTAGCTGTTGTGGTGTGGAGACAAGTGCACCGAATAGATCTGTCCTGGTCAGTAAGAACAATTTCAAGTTGAAGATGATTATATCTATCTTGCTTTCTTCCTCTATCTACACTGAAGAAACGTTCCTTCTGATGTCATATGCGGACTCGTGGAAGAAGAACACTATATATCGATAATCGAGTGGAATCCATAAAGTGCTACGGTGACCGATCCCTGTAGTACGGAGGCAAGCGTAACAATGTTTGCTCATTGTAACGGTAATAAAGTGCTATTTCATCAATCAATCAAATTCAGTAGCTCTTCAAGCTTCGTCGGGCAACTTATTGGTATTCGAGTGTTTACAAAGGTCCAACGATGATTGAACTCTACCAAGGTACACACCGAACTCGCGAGGGGCTGTGTGCCACAACGCCAAAAATAAATGATTCCTGCGACACTGCGACACAGGGCATTCTGATCCTCAAGGCTCGGGTTATGTAAAACTCAATGAGCCTTCTCAAGTAGGCAGATAGGACTGACTTCGAGAACGTGATATAGTCAAGTTTCATATCATGATAGTAGTACTGACCAAGACCAATTTTAATACCCAGCTGTAGTAAGATTCAAGCTACAAACCAGTAGGATGTGACCTTTGAAGAGATAGGGAGGAAAGACCGGGAGTACTAGTACTTTTTAGCAGTGCTTTCTTCGATGAATACTCAGTGACAGGCGACCAGAGTTGCGACGTTCTCCCGAGCTCACACCAGTGTCGCAAAAGAAGAGGTTCCAAAATAACCTTTAGGTTAAATGATTAGCCACACCTGCCCCTTTTCACTCAGATCGACGACAAACTTCACAATACTCAAAATAACGGACACGGTATCAATATACAGAAAGTTAATCGATCATGCCACCTTGGCACCTCCCCAAGCAACCTTTTGGCCACCTGTCCTCGGTGCTTTTGATTGTGTATCGCTGACAGGTGCCGCGTTAGCCGCAGCGGGAGTAGTTGTGCTTTTGGATGGTTGAGGTAACGGCATGTTCTTGAGATCATCGTATATCCGCATCGTGCGCTCTGTGTTCTTGATGAACCAGCCAGCATACCGTCGGCCGATAGTAGATTCGGCGATGTGCACCATGTTCTGTGGGACAAGTCAGTTTTCGTACACATGAGATAATGAGGCTAGATAGTTCACCTCGGCGATGACGAAATTCAGGTCACTGGTCGCGATCGTCTCGCCATCCAAATGACTACCTTTCTCGCTTCCTGGCACCTTGCTAACGCTCTTGCTCGACTGCTTTAGCAACATCATCTCCTGGACAATCTCTTCCTCATCCACATCTAGAAAGTTGGCCAGTTTTGCTGCCCCCAAACTTGTGTATAACCTTAAGAAGCTTCGAAGGGTGGGAACAGGTGCTTGAGCAGCCACGTCAGCCAGGAAAAGGTTGAGGTGCCGATGGGTAGGGTCAAGGGCATTTAGTGCGGCATTAGCCTGTGTCGGAGAGTCAGTCGGGGAGGGAGGGGAGACGAGGAGGGAAATAGCAGCCGTGTCTTCATAGGGGGGTGGGTTAGCACTGATGAATTTCGGACAGGCGTAAAGGAAGAGCTCCTCAAACGCGGAGAGGGAATCCGGACTAGAAAGGGAAAAATTATAAGCTATTACGGATTTAACCAAAACTGTTGAACACATACCCTCCACGAGCCATCTTGGCAAATTGCTCCCCATATCGTTCCTTCGAAGTGTTTGCGACATTATCATCGAGTCTACTCGGCGACAGAGCATTGCAGATGGCGAACAGGGCGTACATCCGGTCAGCTGTTTTGCTAATCTATTTATCCGAGGACCTTGAGTTGCTAGAAGGGCTGGCGCATGAAAGAACCTTACCTGGTCATACTGGTAACTCCGTGTATGATATTGCCTCATTCGCATGATGAAATTAAGAATATTGACGAAAGTCCGAATAGCGTCTGGGTAACGGCGAAGCATAAGGTAGCAGAAGCCAACGTAGTAGTACGTTGCGACATGGCACGCGGTCACCCGAGTGTAAGGCGACTATGTTATTGTCAACAACAGGATGCGAAGAACGGGATGCTGGAACACACCTTTTGGTTGAGCTCCACGTTCTCAATGACCTTTAGAGCCAGGGTAAAGTCTCCTAACAGGACGTGGACGCGTAAAAGGCCAATAAGACTGAAGTAACCCAGGTTGCGATAGAGAGGACGTTGACCATACTCTCCGACAATCTCGCTGAAAAAGAGGGTTGGATCGGTTTGACAAAAAAGATGGGGGCTATCTACTCACGCAATCTCCTCAGGTGATTTACCCTCTTGTTGAGCAATAATATACTCGTTGATGCGTGATTTTTGAATGAGGGAGTAAAGAACGTTGAGGACACTGTAAGAGCTCCAGACCTGTGCATTTTCAGTTGAAAACGAAAATTACGAGTTTCGAGAGATAGAACTTACCTGGCCACCCTCAGCCAGTACCATGAGCTCATCCTCCGACTTCGACTTGACTTTTGACCTCCAGGTGCAGAACACCTGGAACTGATAGATGAACTCGTCAATTATATCCCATAACCACTGCTCGGGGAGCTCCAGCGAAACGGGACCCTCAGAATCTACAAGGAAAGTTTAAGTAACATTAAAACTTTGGACATGATTGGCATACGCACTGAGAAGGTAGTTGAAGAGTTCACAACTGTTTTCGTATGAATGGAATCGGTCATCAATGTTGGGTTGAAGGCGTGAATAGACGTGACGGTAGTAGAGTTCACGATACAGAATGAGGAAAATAGGATCTAAAGGGCATGGCTGAGGTCTTCTGCAAGGGAAAAAAAGTACACAATAGAGAAACTGACCATCATTGACCAAGGGCGCAATAACTTCGGCTTCCGGCCACTCGCTCCTCGAGTAAAACTTTTCCGTGTATTTGTTCCACCCACTCTCATATGCCACCGTAATCTCCGCAAGGTTATTGTCGAGTACCGCTTGATGGAAATGCACGATGAACTGGAAGAAAAGATGATACTCAGCCTCATCGAATCAATCTTCGCTCTCAAATCATAGCTCACCGCTTTCACAACATCTGGGATTTGCGAAAACGCTGCTTGCTGTGCCATATGTTGTTGCATGGCAAGAAGAGTAGCTTCATCTATCTGAGGCTGCTGTATATGCGCTAGAATAGGTTCTGAGTACGCGTGCTATATCCAGATTTAGGATTGCCCTCACCGTCCTCAAATTGGCCACTTTGCCCATAGTTTCCGATAGCAAATTGCAAATCGACATCTTCGTCTATGTCGGCTTCCCACAGCGCCATACGTTGTTGCGCCATCTTGATATCGTTGAAATGATAGACCAGGTTGGTCACTGTAGAAATTTACGAGTT
>JAGGAS010037696.1:0-17571 GCA_017657355.1 Termitomyces sp. K1Ac | reverse complement strand
ATGTCGAGCGTATCCGGACCCAACTTCGCATTCTTCCGTGACCTAAAGCAAGCTACAAGTCGCTTTGCAACTGTCTCTTCAGAAGAGTCAAGGTCATCAAAAGCCCAAAACACGACCGACAATGTCCGGAGCATTACAAAGGACGGATGAGAATCAAGAGTGTCGGGCTGCCCACGAGAAAGCGCTTCGAGAAGGGGCTGTTCGTTTGATCCGACTGTGAGGTCCTTAAGGAGTGGCAGATCGCCAATGATTATCCATGTGTTCAGGTCAAACGCGAAATCGTAGACCTCCAAAATGGATAGCTGGTCTAGACGAAGGGACTGCCACAATGTGTTTCCAAGTGCATCAAAAATATTGGGGTGGGCTACAAATCCGATGTCAATCGTGGGCCGGTCCTCATCTAATGACACCTTCTGGTTCTCCAATCTCGACTTCCAAGATTGCATGTTTCTTCCATCCAACTTCATTCCTATAGTTGAACCCTCAATGTCGTTCAAAAGTCCACACGCCAACCTTGTCATAATGGCGATCGAAGAATCGTGGATTTCTCGTAACAGGGTCGTGTGATCTATCTCGATGACGGAGGCATTCCTTGACATAATAACGTTGTCAAAAAATAGAGCTGAGCTGATCAAGTCGCACGAAATCTTTATATATTCGAGATGTTCCAAGAAAATCGGTAGGTTGCTTCGTACTAGGGTGGATAGGTTTTTTGGGCTGGATGAATGATGCTCGATATTGTGGACCACGAATCTTTCGAGGAGGGGTGTTTGCGAAAGCACGCCCAAGAGCTGGACCATTGACGGCCTTGCACCTACTGGTTTCCAAGACATGTAGAGAGATTTGAGGTTTTTGAAACCTGCCAGTTCCCAAGGCATACCGCACCCGTCGAGGATGATGGTCTCCAATTTGGATGATCCTGCAATGATCTCATCCAGAAGCATATTGTTTTCGCGCTGATCCGATGTTAGATGGATTTCGAGGTGTTCCAAGACGGGGGCTGCCTGTTTTAATGATACGAAAAGTCGTGCAACTTTTGCCTCAAGTTTAAGTGTATTGAGTTGGATCACGTCGGACGGCAACGATAGGTCAACAACCAGCCTTTTGATGCGTGGCATATGGAAGTCGATGACCTCTGATAGGACGTTATAAGGTATGGTCATATCCTGTACCTGTTTAAACATAAATTGAGGAAGCTCGACCAGTTTCTGATACTGGGGCACTTCGTGATATTCGATAGCTAAGGGGATCGTCTTAGAACGCTTAATCATTTCTGTTACCCAGTCAGGATTCTCGAATGGACCATAGGTTCGGAGTTGTTAATGCCAGGTTACGCCAGTAAGAGCAAACATGTGAGACAGCTCTGATGCTATTCATGGGTGCCCTGTTAGAGTAGTGGTGATAATACCAGGAGCCGTCGGACGTTTGAACTTTCTCTGTAGGACTCATGACTTCAGCAAAGATAGCACAAAGGATCTCCGCAGGGATTTGACAGGTGATGGACACCGCATTGTACTGATTCTTGTAGTAACTGAGGATTGTTTCCTGCGCCTTGATTTGTCCTTGAATGTACTCGCGCGCCGCGGCTCTACTATCCGCAGTTGGAAAAGGACCCTGAAGTTTAGGGTCTCTGTAGAATTCTATCAAAGCTAGTTAGCCCATCGAGAGTTGATTATGTTGAGCCTTGCGTACGCTGCATCTAACTGTATACGCCATTAACGCCGCGAAAAATATTTTGAACACAGCTTTTCATTTGCATATGCTACTCACTTAGTATTAGAACACGTTCAAAGAGATGCGGCCGAGTGAGAATGTCAGCAGTTTCGTTCAACGCAAATTTCGTTCAATATCGATATTAGGATCGTGAGCTCGGCTGACTGTTTCGAGGTGTGTGCGCTCGTCTTGGAGCTATCGCGAGAAACTCTCTAGTCCAAAATCATCGAGTCGATTGTGGAGGGGAGAGTGCCTGGGTCTCACTCGATCCGATCAAAGAAGATAAGAGAAGCGCCAAGAACAGAAGAGATGTTGGCAAATGGGCGTGGCTGGACTGGAGGCCCAGACCCATGAAGTTTACAATTATATAATTTCATAAATGGCTTTCCCACAAACCTGAATCAGGACATCAAGGTCACACCATGTCACCTCAAGTCACACTGTGACCAAAAGAATTCAATATGATGAGTCAACAATTAAGAAGATAGATGAGGAAACTGGGTTCCTTAAGCGCTGTTCTGCCGCCGGATGGAAGCACCATTGCTTGACAGTGAAAACACCAGAACTCACTTTGGATGGACCTGAAAACTGAGCATGTCCTCGGAGCATGTTATCGGCGGACATTGCAGTTTATTGGCAAGACAACGACAGAAAAATCAGATTTTCCAGAACCTTAAATTGGTCTTCTTACTGATCAGAAATATCGAGAACCACACACGCAGGTCACTACCTTGTCATGTATTTTGTTAATGCGTTGGAAATTTGACTCTTTGACTCTGAACTATTGTGAAAAAAGTGCTCCAATGTCTCGTCGCCTAACCATTCAAGAGCTTTTAAATCCTGATTCTGAGCCGTCACCATCTTCAGTTGTCTCTGCGCCACAGACTACTGCTTCAAAATCGTCCAAACCAAACCTAGGAACAGTGGAATATAATGTTCCACTCACTCGTCAGACAACACTATGCAAACTATATACATATCCTCTTAGCACCGAGGGGAGAGTGCCTGGGTCTCACTCGATCCGATCAAAGAAGATAAGAGAAGCGCCAAGAACAGAAGAGATGTTGGCAAATGGGCGTGGCTGGACTGGAGGCCCAGACCCATGAAGTTTACAATTATATAATTTCATAAATGGCTTTCCCACAAACCTGAATCAGGACATCAAGGTCACACCATGTCACCTCAAGTCACACTGTGACCAAAAGAATTCAATATGATGAGTCAACAATTAAGAAGATAGATGAGGAAACTGGGTTCCTTAAGCGCTGTTCTGCCGCCGGATGGAAGCACCATTGCTTGACAGTGAAAACACCAGAACTCACTTTGGATGGACCTGAAAACTGAGCATGTCCTCGGAGCATGTTATCGGCGGACATTGCAGTTTATTGGCAAGACAACGACAGAAAAATCAGATTTTCCAGAACCTTAAATTGGTCTTCTTACTGATCAGAAATATCGAGAACCACACACGCAGGTCACTACCTTGTCATGTATTTTGTTAATGCGTTGGAAATTTGACTCTTTGACTCTGAACTATTGTGAAAAAAGTGCTCCAATGTCTCGTCGCCTAACCATTCAAGAGCTTTTAAATCCTGATTCTGAGCCGTCACCATCTTCAGTTGTCTCTGCGCCACAGACTACTGCTTCAAAATCGTCCAAACCAAACCTAGGAACAGTGGAATATAATGTTCCACTCACTCGTCAGACAACACTATGCAAACTATATACATATCCTCTTAGCACCCATCTAGAATATCCAGAAACCAGTGGACCTGATGATATAGGTCCTGTAGGTCACCTCTTTCAACAAGATCCAGAACTCTGGAGTCGACCATCTCTGGACTTTGTATACTCACGTGGCAAGCCAAAAGGCTATTCTAAGCCTTCCGAAACTTTTTATTGCCATGTTCTAAGAAACATCCATACTGGGGAAAAGGTTCCCTGCCGAAAGAAACACTCTACTTGTAAGTTCCAATGATACATTCTATTAGATCATTGCTTATTCTCCATACCATAATCAAGGTCAGGGTGTTAAAGTTTGTTCATTTGCAGATCTGGATGCCGCAAAGAAACCTCATTCTCAGGCTGATAGAGAAGCCTTGCACGAACAAATTCGAACAACATGTACTTGGCAAAGATTAGATGGAACATCTACTGGTTTAGACGTCTTTCAAAGAACATTGGCATTTCTTGTTTCTCTTCAGCGTCTTGGCTGCATGGGCACTCAGCATGAACCAACGTACCGTACTAAAGAAGAGCTAGAAGAAAGACAAGTTCAAGCAGCTCATGAAGCTTTTATATCACGCGGATATCAAAAAGCTACTTCTTCTTGTGACGGACGTCTTTTGTTTGAAAGAACTTTAGAAGGAAAGCCTCTCATTAGGTGCATGATTTTTCATTATTGAAATTCAAGTCCGTCTGATGGTCAATAGATGTGAACACTACTCGAAAAAGTCAAACCGGGACCACTATTTGAATCTCAATCTCGAAACAACTGGAAATCTAGATCTGGATTACATCAAGGCCATTTTCACCAATGACGAGGAAGAAATTCGTCAAATTGAGCATATAGCTTTGCAGGATATGAACTGAGGACCGTTGGCTGCATGTACCACTATTGTGAATATCTCTGAACAAAGACTCTTTTGTCGTATGTCAACATAATCTTCTATTCATTAGGTTTGAGTAAAGATTAATAGAGTTTCTTTTGCAGCTCGAGTCCACCGAAACGATGATAATAAACTTGTTCAGAGTGAGCTCCAGCACATACCTTGTAGCTGTAGGTTTCAAGAGTATGAGCCTCTTGAAGAATATCGAAGCGTCTGCCCTTACGTGCTGGTGACATCAAGGGGTGTTCACTCTCATTACATTCCAGCACCTATGAAAACACCTCCTTCCATCAAGTCGGAAATAATACGTGTTCTTCATTCAACGAAGGACTCTGATTTGGCAGATCTTACTCCTCGGTCATTCATGCGTCACCCTCTTGTTAAAGCCTTTCTCAATGATCGCTTTCCTGAACTACTCAATCCTTCCCTTGGTGACATTCATGTCTCCTTGATGAATTGTTCTCATTTGAAGACTTATATCGACCAGGTTAAGCTGGAATGTTTTCCTAGTGGCACTGGCTGGGAAGGTGAATTAATTCTTTTGTCAATTCATGCTCACTTTTTGAACACCTCTTATCAGGTGTTACTCATTTGTTCGAAGAACAAAACACAAGTTTACCCAAAGAGCATCATTACATATGTAGGATGCTGGATATTCCACTTTCAGGATTGAATACTAAAGATGACGATGACGATGACGATGAAGACTATTTTGGAGAAGATACTTGTGGTGGAGACCGCCTTTGAATTATCATTTGCATGACGCCTGAGTCTAGTCGACAATTCCATCAAGCCCAATATCTACAGAGTGATATCGGTCACAAGCGCATATACGGTTTCAAAGAATTTGAAGTAGCAACCTTTGACCGAGCTTCAAATTCCAGTTAAGTTTTTGACATCTCATTGTCAGAAAGTTTGTACTGAAGACATTGAATGTTTACTAGGCATAACTCTTTGTCGTGTTTACATGAATCGACAATGTGCAGAGGCTCACCTTCTTGTGCTTACTGAAATAGAAAGCATCATTTATGAAGATGTTGGCCAAGCCTTAAGATGGCGACATTTACATGGCTCCCAGACTCTAAAAGATTATAACGGTATGGTCCTTCAATGGACTGGAGACCAGCATATGGGACAGGCTAAAGGTAAATTACTGGTACCCACTGAGATTGACGAACTTCAGTTATTAACACTTCTTTGTAGGACTAGGTTTACATCTCCAAAAGTTAGCTCAAAAACTGGGAAACGACAAGTTCGATATGCATGAAAGTGACAGAACTCTCTCCTCACTCTCACCATTTGAGCATCTTCTTCGGATTTTCCGACTATGCTATATCCACTTTTTCAGAAACATCAGAAAATGCCCAGTACCCAACAATGTTAGGAACTTGATGAGAAGTCTTGTATGTCTTATACACAGAAACTGGGACAAAACTATTAGGCAAATCAGAGAACAAGGAGGACCTCCGGCAAAAAGTAAGTAACATTGTTCTATAGATTAATAGTTGTTTTAACTCACAATCAATTAGACTGGCTGGCAGACAAAGAGCGATGTCAATTTGCTTTTCCGGGAATTTGTTGGGAAAAGAGCTTTATTCCCTTAGAGATCTGGAAAGCCGGCGAAAGTAATACTAACATTGTTGAAATTGTTCATGCAGATATCAACCGAGAGGGAATTCGCTGCACCCTTTTAGGCGGTTTAATGAAAGGCCAGTATTATGACTCAGCTAAGTCCCAGTCCTTGCAGGTAAGCATTTGATATGTCGACTACCAATCAAAATTTCTGATTCTAAGATTTATTATAGATTTTGGAACAGACAGGAGTACGGAAGTCCTATAAATCTGGACATATCACGGAAAACATGAGAAAGAACCTCAAAAGAAAGAGTCTGTGTTGTATCATTTCTTCACTAAGAATATCATCTGATACCTTTATCTAGCCTTAGCCACTCATCAAGCCTTAGAAGCTCAAGATAATAAAATTCGCCTCCATAATGAACGATTTGAAAGGGATACTCTCAAGCTTGAAGTGGCTCATCAGACTTACCTTAACACACTCTGGCGACAAGTAGAATTTCTAGACCAACTTATTGATTTGCTGGAAGAGGTTATTTCAGAAGAGGAGGAGAATAGAAAGAAGCAGAGAATGTGGAAAGAAATTGACGGTGCAAAGGAGAAACATGCCAGGATCAAGAAGCGATGGAATAGCCAACTTGAAGCTGGAAAGAAATTATCACAAACAGGCTCAGGAAAAATACTGCTTAAATTATCTTTGTAATTCTCTGAATTATGAACCGTTACTACATGCCAACCATTCTTGCTATACACCCATGCATCCCCCTCCTTGTCAGAATGCAAAACAATAGACACTCTTTCACCTTCAAAATGCAGGTTGAAGTGAGTAATACGCCAAGAAGGGAAAATAAAAATGTCCGTAGGAGCTAACTTAATCACTAAGCCCGGTTCATACAAACAGATTTCTCCTCCAGTAAATATGCCAAAGGGTATGATGACGCAAAGGATTTTGTCGACGCGGTCCCGATGAGCACTTGTAGCCACACAGATGTTGACGACAAATCCACCAAATGGATAGGCCGGACTGCTGGCATTCAGTGGGAGATGATCGACGTAAGCACATAGGTCCTCATATTCTTTGGGTAGATGGTGTGCCAACTATGATAAGCATCAGACAACAAGGAGCAAAGAAAATAGGCATATTACTTGCGTTTTCCTTAACAAACTGCATGATCTCCTCCAGGAACTCAGCTAGCAAATGACACTCTTGAGGATCCTCTTGAACATCATGAGAAGTATACGGAGTTCTTTGAGAATGATTTGCCCTCAAGCCGTCCTTATAAACATAATGAGGATGAATATTTCAAGGCGCTGTATTTCCCTGGTCAATGTTATGGTCAGATAAGTCCAAATGCACAACTATGTGAAGACGAACATGTTCAGCATAGCGGTTGTAATGTGAATAGTGAATAGCAAGAAATTCATAGTCGTGGCGATTTGATTTGTCTGAATAGAGTTCATCCTTGTAAAGACATTTCAGAATCCCAATGGCTTGCTCATTGTACTGGGGCTGAATCGTCTTGAAGTGGGTGATAAGGAGGCCAACGAATTCTTCCCGAGCATCTCGAACAAACAGTGATTTTCTATGAAACCGTAAAGACCTCAGAATTGTATTCCAATCTTGTAAGACTTACCCATGGCATACATTTGAATCCAGATATATGTATGAGCCCATGCCTTTATGACTTTGAGCAGAAAGCTGGATGCCCCAATGAGTCCGACGGAAGAATTCAATCCGAAGAAGACTTACTTTTTTCTCGAGATCGTTAAGGCTAAGCACTTTCTTCCCTTTTTGAGCCGCCTGTCTCTGCTCCTCAGTCCAGGTCTTGCGGTTGTCCTGCTTCACTGGACACGGTGTCTGTGACAATTGTAGTGCCATTTTGATGGAAACGGTATCGGCCACCGCATCACGAGATGTCAAAGTTGGTGTCAAGAAGTTGACGTTGGAGCTAAGCAGTTCATCGGAGCCAGCAGTGAGCCAGTCATCTGATCTTTTTGGAAGAACGAAATAGCTAGTAATGTGTGAGTCCTGTTATGAGCATCAGTGGAGGTTCCATAGAAGAACTTACTTCATAAGTAGACCGTCAAAGTACATGTCAAGTTTGACAGTGTCTAGAGTATTGGGGTCACAGATAACTGACCCTTCTGAGGAGTAGGAGGGGAAGAACATGCCGGGAAGAGGAATTTTGCGGAGAGGAACTAAAATAGGCAATAGTCCATGTCGTATTGCATATCCCATGTCATCATCTAAAAAAATCAGACCAAGACTGAACCATAGGACAGATATCATACCTTGAGGAGTTCTGAGATTGAAGGTAACACCATAAATATCCTCATTTGTGGTGTACTCTCTCCTGGTCAGTACTACCCTCATACCCATGACTGCTATCACAAGAAGAATCCACGGTGTTCCTAAATGTCTTCAGTATCCTATATAGTATGGAACAAAGATGATGATACCAGCGGAAACCAAGTACGCAAGGCGGGAACCCTGGGAGTACCAATCTCTGAACTTGTGAGGCTTCACATCGATTTGAGCTGCAATGGTGGACAATCCGACAACCCGATTCGATCCCCAAGATTTGCACATGGACTTTCGCACTCTGAAGAGGTCGCTCAGATAGTGAAATAGATCAGTAGAGTATCACAAACATATCTACAAATAATGCCAGCTGCAGGAGTGAAATCATCAAGTTTAAATCTGTGAGTCGGACTTCTTCTTCTAACTCTTGACACCTGTGAGCAACTGCTCGCAGAACTTTGACCAGGTCCATGTCCATGATAGATGTGGTCGGCGAAAATGCACCCAAGAGAGGGTTAGTCGGAGGGCCAGTCTGAAAGGCTTTAACGAGCTGCGCCAACTTCTCAACATTAGGCCTGGAGATAATGGACGCTAACTTGACTATAAGTCGGCAAGCATCAGCGGTAATGCTGGGAGGTGTGCCATCTGTTCGCCAGGGCTTGGACTTGGGGCTTTTGGACTTGAGTTTAGTCTGGTTCTTTTCTTTTGGTTGGGGTCGTTCAGTTTCGTCACTATCCTGCTCATCAGGATCGACTTGGTCAGAGTCGGCATTCCCAGAAGCGAAAAAATCCTCTTCCTGCTCTTGCTCCTGTTCACAGTGATGCTCTATATCCCCATCGCAAGGTAACCCTCCTAGCCTCCTTGCTTTCTTCTTTCTCTTGCGCTTTCCATCCCGTGGGCAGGGTGGGCGGAGATTGGCAGCCCGACCGCCCTCTCCACCTCCACCGCCTCCACCTCCATCACCGCCTGACGCACAAATTTTCTGACAAGACGAGGCAGATAATCGTAAGGCAACTGTGAAGCCCGGTCTGATCAGGAGGGTTAGACGAGGCCTTTTCAACAGAGGTTGTTGGGTCTCTTGAGAGGTAGAGATATCCTGGTAAAGACGCTTGCTAGGAGTAGCGCCCGTGAGGGAATCAATGACAGGTGGGTATGAGAAGTCTTGACTGTATTGAGGGCTGGGTGAAGGAGGGAAAGATCGGAAGATATCCCCAGAACGACGCTTGCTAGGGGTAGTACCCGGGGGGGAATCAATGACCGTTGGGTATGAGGATATATCCCTGTAACAACACTTGCCACCTGCGGGGGAATCAACGACCATGGGGGATGAGAAAATGTCCCCATAACTACGCTTGCTAGGGGTAGCGCCCATGGAGGATTCAACAGCCGTGGGGGACGAGAACTCTTGATCGTCTTGAGGGCTGGGTGTTAGAGTGCGAGGTCTGTCATGAAAAGGAATGGTGGTGGTGGGGGAAGAACTATCTGGGCTCACTCCAGGATCTTGGGTACTGGGCCCAAGAGTGTCTGGAATGCTGATTGCTGTGCATGTAGGGGAGCGGGACACGCATTTGTGTTCATCCGGTAAGTGTGAAAGGGTGGGCTCTGTGTTGAGAGGAAGGGACTGAGGCTGAGTTTGACATGTGGCAGACGTGTACAGCAAAGGAGACGCCTGATGAGAAGTTTGAATTGGGGGCAGTAGGCGGCGAAGTGCAGTGAGGGCAGGCAATGTTTCGTCGCCGACCGTTCTCAGGATAACGTCGAGCTCGACCGCAGCAGCGCAAAGGTGGTCATGGAGGTTCATGAGAGCAGGAAGAGGACAATCCCGGAGGCGATTGAGGACCTCGAGAAGTTCTGCCTCAATATTTGGTGGAGCCATATTGAGTTGAAAAATCTGGGAGGGTAAATGAGAAAAATGATGAAAGCCTACAGAAGTCAGACTCACCAGACACCTTAGTAGACAGTAGTAGAAGAACAAAGAATGTCGAACGTCGAACGTCGAACGTCAGAGGCAAGAGGGGAGGCTGAAAGCTAGAGACAGTGGTTAGAGTCAACAAACGTGGGGACGACGCGTGAGGAACGCGTCTGCTGGAATCAACAAAGCGCGTTTTGAGTTAAATAATTATCTGTTGAAATGGATTTGTTTTAATGGATTTGTTTTTGCACCCGTGACAGTCACTCACTGGCAGGCCTCTGGTTTGTTGAGGTGTCGAGACTTGTCCCAGAGCATGCAAGCAAGACATCAACACTTACATATGCATCTTGCAATGTGAGTGGCCCATTTTTGCCTTCCCTGAACGACCCATGGTGGTGCTGATTCGATGTCGATCATGGAGTCAGCATCATGTGTCGATCCAACCTTATTGGGGTCAGGATTATCACTGCTTCTTTCTCCCTTGCCTGACTATTGTAATAGTATCGATGTCTACCGGATCTGGGACAGAACTGACACCGCTCTCAAGAAACTCGAGTTCCGTGCGTCCCCTCTTCCCTTGCATCCAATTGATTGCATTAACCTCGACCCATTAACCTCGACCACTAGCCACCACTGCACCCTCTAGAAGCTGACTCCTGCAGCCCAGCCGGAGAACCACCATGCAAAATTCATTCAACGTTGACCTTAAAGTCCAAAACGACCCGGAGCACCTCTTCAAGCTAATGCACGACATCATCTCCGTGCACCCCGCAACGGCGCTCGGCATCCTGCTCGGACTCTGGCACCCGTGGTTCCTCACGGCAGCCAAGGCGCACCTGCCATACTACGCGCGGTCGTTCATCGGCGTGAGCACGCACCTCGCGCAACGGTATTTCTGGCGCAACTGCCAGGCGTTCTCGATGGCATTTGGGGTGCTCACGACTGCGGATGGGCAACGGTTCATGAAGGAGTGTAAGAGTGCGGGGAAGCGCGTGTTGGTTTGGATGGCCAATAAGCCGGAGCATATGAATCTGATGGATGTAGTTGAGGCATATGCGCAGGCTGTGCGGTGGGGCGTTGATGCGATACTGAAGGACAAGACAAAGGTGTGGCTCAATTTTGCTCTATGCATGAGTGAGGGCATGACTGACTCCTGTACAGCTGACTATGAGTACTCCATGGCTTTCATCTATTTCTAAACTTATCATCTATAGACTACTGAACCGCTGTTCCTCGTTCCCTCGCCCCGTCCAAGAATTCCTTGCGACTCACCCTGGCTGCCGCTCGCATCAATCCTAACAATGAGCCGACCCTGCGAGCTCGCACACGCGCACGACGATTGACCCATTCCCCATGTCTCCGGACCTCCGAAACGCGTGCGTACATGCATGTGCGACCCCGACAGCCATTCCTACCTTCAAATACCTATTGGCGGACGCTCTGACGGCCGCCACATCATCAGGCTGCGACCACGAACGTCACCATTCCTCTGTTCTGCACACGCACAAACCCGGTCCGTTGGACAAGATTTTTCATTATAATCATTCACTTACCTACTTTTGTATGCAGCACTGTTTCCTCCCTGTCCTCCCGGAGAGGACAACGACAAACACCATGACAACGACCTCGGACGTGCCCGCCTATATCAGTCCTCTGGACTCGAAATGCGCAAGGCCACGCGCATGCTCCACCACCCTTCCTCCACTGCATCGGTTCGTTGGATTGTTGCCAAATTTTGCAATGGGATTGTTCAACCACGAGAGCCCTCGTTGTGGCCGAACTTTCGTCACGCGCAAGATCTTGCGTGCGGCTGGGCTGCGGATATCTCGCTCAGGAAACAGTCATGCCTGTATCTCGGTAACCTCGATGCGCAGCGTGATTGGGGACATTGGTACGTCGTTGGCTAAACGCGTTCCACTTCTGCTCCTGATCTTTCTGATCAGCAAAGGACTATGTCGAGGGTAAGTGGATGATGCTCCAGCAAGATACCCCGGAGGACTTTGTCCTCGCGACCAGTGAAACTCACCATGTGCGTGAATTCGTCATCAAGTCTTTCAACAAGGTTGGAATCGAGCTCAAGTGGATGAGCAACCAATTGATGTTAAGACCGGCAAAGTCGTTGTTAAAGTTGACAATCTGACAATGTGCCGACCTTTTTTCTATTGTCTTATTATATTTATATTTTATGTATTACATGTAGTATATAGGTTGAATATACTGCTTGTTTTCTCTCTGTGTGAGTGCCCCCTGCTCCGTGATATCGATCGTGTACCTCCGGACCTCCGACACGCCCGTACACGCATACAAATGCTCTGCCCAGCCAAGAGAATGTCTCCTGCATCTCCAGGTACGCCGGGCTGTTGGCGCACAATAGTTGAAGTTCACTAACTTGCTTTACAGCTTGGCATCTGCCTTGCCAGCGCAACACCACCGATGCACACCCTTGAACACGGCCTTATACCCGTGCATGACAAGCTAGCTCGACTAAGGTTGTCAAGAAAATTTATAATCATATTTGTGACAAGAAGATCATACTACACGCACATTATAAGTTGTACGTTTTAGATAGAGGTACTGGATAAGTCGTACGTTTTAGATAGAGGTACTGGACAGGTAAGCAAGTAATTTTTAGGAATTGAATGTACGTGATCTTTGGGACCTTAGGCTATACCCTTGCCCTTTCCCTGTGCATCGGCCCTCCACAAAACAACAGCTAAGGGCTCAACAGGTTCAGCAATGGATCTGCGGCGTGGACCGGCAAGAACAGCTCCCCTTTCCCCAATATCTTGGCACACACCTGCTCCATCACAATGAGCCCTATCCCCCTTGAAAGTTTGTACAAGCAAACAGGTGGGGCATACAATACAAGAGGTCATGAGAAGGGCCCAGACATCTTTTGGCACGCCAATTCTCGAGTTCCACTCGAGAAGAGCTCTGCCAACATGCGAGTTGTGAAACTCAACAGGCTGAGGTACAGGGACGTTTTCTCGGTAGGAACGTTTCGGATAGTTTGAAATCATGTCATTCCATCGTGGAGCTTTGGCTAGAGAGGAGAAGGAAAGTCAGATGACTAAGACTTGCATCATTATGAAATTAAAAACTTACTACGACCGAAATCAGGTGTGTTTTTGCATATGAACACATTAGGTTCACTCTTATCGAGGTGAGAGTCATATCCGGCCAGAGAAAAAACACAATTGCATGAGTCACAGGGGTAGCAGTCAGTTGTCACCATGGTGAAAGCTAATTCAGGGATACCAACGGTGGAGTTAAGTTCACGGAGAACAAATCCTGTGGGGGTGTCAAAACACTGAAGATGTTCAAAAGTGCGCGTGTTGTGCGATTCGGGGTCATAAGGGATTAGCTGGACTGGCACCCGCCCATTAGTTGCCGGGTGGATAGAGGCAGAACCATAACCTGGAGAAAAGTATGAATAAGTATGTTCGTAGACAATTGCCAGTGATGCATACTGGTATATTTTTGATGAAAGTGGTTATCCCAGAGCTCCATGATAAGTTCACCATCTATTGCAAAGGAGTGTTAGTCGTCTAACGAGCAGGACAAACATCCCTCTCTTGTACCTGGAACCTTTCGGCCATCCGCAACTTGCCTTGAAAAGAAAGACACAAGACGTTTGGTCACCTCGGTGCATGTACCCAAGCATATAGGGATGCTGGGAGGAGGGCTGGGAGACGGCTGCCTGTCCAGATAATCTACAACCTCGTGCTCAGACTTGGAGGGGGAAGTCGAGGGGCCTGGATCCGGAGCTGGAGCTGAGGACCGTGTGCCAGACTTCACTAAGAAAAAAATGTTACTTGAAGGCCAGGACAAAGATAGAACATGACATACAAGAATCGCTGGCAGAGGGCTCCTCATAGTAGGAAGGGGGACGGTAGTAGTAGTGACCATCATTGGAGTCGCGGGTCACTTCGACTCGGACTAAGTATATTTTATCATCAGTCCAGGCTTTCGCATGAAGTTAAAAAAGAGAATACATACTGGTGAAGGGGCATTGATGCGTTCGAGCTTTAAAGATGTATGTCGTAAACTCATCCATTCTTCCAACTTGGAAGGACATCTGGGTATCCCTTTCATCTCTGAAAGGGTTCGCAGCATGGGGGCAAGTGGGGACAATAAAATCACTGCGTCGCGGCCAGCCCGACACTGCAATTTCCTTCATATTGCCGTTCTTGAATTCACGGGGTGCAGGGCTAGGGAATGTAACAGTCAGGAGTGAGTTTAAAGATATGTTAATGTAGGACGTACGCTTTCCATTCAACCCAGCTATCAAGATCCACATTATAGGTGGCAATAATACCTTTGTCAGTGAAGTCTTTCCGCAACTCGACCTGAAGCTCTGCCAGCCTAGCAATAGGGGGATCGTACTGGGCTATAGCAGTCTCAGTGTCCTTTAGAGAGTGGTGGCGGCTATAGCGATTGCTGAAGTCAGGTTGAAACCGATGAGGAGCTTGAGGATGAAGACGAGTAGAATAAGGTGGAGAGTGACAGCTGTGGTGGTTCATGAAAGAGCGAGCAACAGTGTACTTGGGCATATTGAAAGGGAATGAGGGGAATGGGATAGTAAGAGAGACGTAGAAGCCTTTATATCTATTCTCATTGTCGCCATCTCAAGCACAGTACATCTTGAAGTCGTTTGTTCCACTGGATGGTGATCATCCATTGCCAACTAAAAAGCCGTGTTGTCCGAGGCAAGGTTGACCGATGATCCCGAAGACCAGGAAAAACAACAGCCGCAACATGTGAAGATATACCATCGACGTAAAGACGTAAGAGAGGTAATTTCCCTCCATGAGGCAGGAGAAAATTTAACCCTTTGTGAGTGTCACACTGCTGTCACGCAACCACAATAGTGAAGGGTTATGGTCAATTATATTAATATAAGAAGAAGAGAAGAACAGGGAGTTGTCAGTGAGAGGAAGTACCACTCGATGAAAGAAACACGACGTGATCATCTCCCGTGACAGTTTCTGTTGATCACGGGCGATCCTGCTTCCTTGATCCGAAATGAGTGAGACCCAGGCACTATGGACTCGTCGATTGTGGTGGTTCGGCCCGTTGAATGGAATGACAGTGGCTGTGTACCCCAACCCCAGGTATGTCACAACATAAGTATATGCGTTCAGCTTTTCAACCATATATATATAGTTAGCGTAGTTACCGGCACATCCTAGCGAAGCCGGTTTGTGCCGGTCACAGTGTCCAGCTGAGCGTGACAAGCGCGAGCACGCTGATCAAATTTCACTGATCATTGTGCACGGCATCCCTGCGCATCGTCAACGCTTGTGCGCTCAGCCAGCCGTGCCCTTACAGTACCTTACTGCTTCTTGCTTAGTCTTACTCACTCCCCCTTTATAATATCATCCGGCTTTTGTTTGTATCTTACGGATCTGGCTAATCATGACAGGACTTCATGAATTAAATCTGGGTGCTTCATCTGCGGGCTCTGGCGTCCCCTCTAACGGAACCAACGCATCGGGTGGCACGCCGGGGCAGTCTCAGGGTCCGGCGGTGACCGGTTCTGCGGGCGTTCAGGGTCAACAAGGATCGCAAGGCTCTGAATCTGCCGACCGCCCTCCAACTCCCACCCCATCGGGTGGTCAGGGTCAACAGGAGCGACAGGGTCCAGGACCCAGTCCAGGCACCGACACGTCACCGGAAGAGGTCGAGGCGGCGCTGAGGGAGAGGATTTGCCAGCTTGAGGCGCAGGTGGCGAAACCCCCTGCCTTCTCGATGTTCACGGACCCCGCGAGCGTTGCAGCATCGGCGTTGCAGGTCCGTGATCCCAAAAAGGCGGCTCTGCCTGGAATAAGCGCCGGACACAGGGCAAACCCATTGGGCACCGGTGAGCTCCTTTTTTCTTTGACGAGATGTTGCTATGCCCCCCCCCCTTGCTGCCTTTTGCCCATTTCCTTTGTTTGTTTTTCCACACCTTCTTCCTCCTGCCTCTGCTGCCGCGACCGTGCCTGCCCGCTTTCGGCCTTTTTTTTTGGCCATGCCGTTACATGCCTCGCCTCTGCCGTGTACCTCCACCTTTGCCGTCCGCCTTTGCAATTTACCCCCACTGTTGAACTCCACTTTTACCTCCACTGTTGCCGTTAGGCTGCCGTTCTCTTTGCCTCCACCTTTGCCGCTCCACTGTTGCCGTTAGGCTGCCGTTCTCTTTGCCTCCACCTTTGCCGTGACCGTTTGATCTGACACTATTATAAGTGATCCCACCCAAGGTAGAACAGGCGTTTGCTGCCTACTCGTACGTCCCCTATTCGGCACTATCCAAAGCTGCGAGGTCTAAAGCTCTCTCTGGCGACGAGGAGTTGACTATCTCTTCGTCGGGCCTGGTAGCGAAGGGCTTGGACAGATCTGCTGAGCACAACATCTTGATGCTAGAGTGGTCCAAAGCCGCATCCATCGCTGAGCAGAGAATCTGCCATTACCACGGTGCAGGTTATGGTGATGCTTGGGCCTCTCACCATAGTGTGGTAATGAAGTTAGGTTACTCACACGGCTGGCCAGTAGCTGTTTGGTATGACATCCGCCAGCGCGAAGCTGCAGCCACCGACCCGACTCACGATCTCTTGTCTCTCGACATCACGGTGGTGGGTTTCATTACTTTGCAGATGTCTGTACTGCCCCACCACCATCCTGGCACCTCCAATCCCACGTCCCACACGCCCAAGCGGGCGTCACATGGCGTAGACTCGCCACCTAAAAGGGCTTGTCACTCTCACTCAAGCGGGGACATGCAGCTGTGCTTTTGATGCGGGAGCTTCGGGCACCTCCCAAAACCTGCACAGCCTCACACACACGCGCAGGTAAATCAGTTGCGTCGCTCTTAAGCAATCCCAAGAGCCCAAACGGGCTCATCAGCACAGCGGGATTGCAGTATTGCTTCAGATGGGCAACATCGTCAGCCTGTCAGTTTGGCAACGCATGTGCTTTCTTCCATGCATGCTCCATCTGTAACGCCAACGCTCACGGCGCTCGCGCATGCTCCACCTGATCCCAGGTGTATCTCCACGCCCATCAACGTAGACCGCGTTGAAGAACTGCTGGGAAAGCTGGGCATCTTAGGTAACTGGTCACACGTCATTAACGGTCTTTGCAACGGTTTTAATCTTGGCATCTCTGCGGCACTGCCGCACTCTCGTTTATTTCGAGAATCATTCTTCGGTCTCCCTCTCGCCTTCCTTCATAGACTCTTACATCGCTTCGGAGGTAGCAGCGGGGCGGTACTCAGAGCCCTTCAACCCTGCGCAGCTAGAGGCTCTGATCGGGCCTTTTGTAACTTCGCCATTGGGGCTGGTACCCAAGCCCCATTCAGCGGGTTGGCATCTGATACAGGATCTGTCGTTTCCCCGCGGGGAGGGGGGGGATCCTTCTGTCAACTCTTTTATCAATTCGGACGACTTTCCCACTGCTTGGGGTACATTCTCAGACACTGT
>JAGGAS010037695.1:0-10621 GCA_017657355.1 Termitomyces sp. K1Ac | reverse complement strand
TGTTCCGCGGTAGTAGTTGCGCGGGCTTGCATGTAAGCAAGATGCATGACGACCTGGCGATCATCGATCATCTTCTGCCTGTACAGTTTCAGTGGTATCCAATACTCAAAAGATGAAATGAGTACGTCGTCCTGACCTCATAATGTTGTGCTTGGAAATAATATGCTAGAGTATCAGTCTAAATTCCGCCTTCCTTCTGGAAAAAGAAATCGAGCGGGAAAGGACTGTCACGCCCGTAAGTGAAGGCGCTCCGGGGTAACCGCAGTTGCCTTTAGGATGGAGTTGATCGAGTTCTCCGAGCTGAATCTGACGTACCAACTGTTTCGACCGCTTGATATGAAAATTGTTTAGGCTAGACCCACCTTCGAGTTCTGTAACAGATATTCTATCAGGTGGAGGCTTCTTGTCTGATTGCGAACAAAGTTGGAAGATCTTATGTTCAAGCGTAGTTGGGCTGTGCTTCAAGAATTTCTGTGACAACATGGAATTATTTCTGTGACAGAATGATGGAAGGGATGGACAGACTGACGCGATGCATATCAATTTCAACATGAATGACATGGGAGAGAGGGTTGTTTTCGGGCCAGGGCGCAACAATTGACGGTGATAAATGAGAGGATTCTTCAATATGTGGCCTGAGTGTGGCAAATTGATAATTGTGGGCTTTGTGTACACAGCCACGATTGTCACGCGTTCCAAAACTTCATACAAGCGCCATCTTTAGTTTCACGCCTACTTCAACGACCACCACCTTCCTCTCGTGTTTCCCTCTGCCTTCATTTGCCCCCCATGAAGGCAGCTCAATCGCTTCTTCTGTCATGTTTTCTTGTTATTGGCGCGAGCCATTCGGTTGGCGCCTATAACCGCCCTCGTCAAGCACCTCCACTTTCAGGGACTGGGGGGAATGGGTCGAGTACTACTGTGGCTTCAGCGAGTACGACATCGTCCCTTACTACTTCGGCTACTTCGGTCTCGACTGCCTCACCGTCAACGACATCTGAACAGCAAACCACACCAACGACTCCGGCCCCCTCGACGCCTGCTTCAGTGCCACCTTCGACCCAACCACCTTCAACCCCTACCACAAACCCGACCCCACCACCTGATACGACTCCTCCTCCTCCAACACCCTCCCCATCTACGTCTACCACTGTCAATGAAGATGGTTCTACTGTTGTCGTCGTCGTCACCAATACACCCTCTGTCACCAGTAGTAACACTTCATCATCCACTGCAACTAAAGGCCCAGATGATGACGGTGCTCAAAGTGGACTTAGCACTGGGTCTATAGTTGGTATATCGGTCGCTGGTGGTGTTGCTCTTATTGCCATCATTGCCTTTATTGTGTGGAAGTTTACAAGGAAACGCTTCGCTGACTTTGATGATAGTATGTCTGAACAGTCATCTGTTCTACTACCTTTTCTTATATTTTATCTGCAGACGAAGCCATTAAATGGCCAGAGCTCAATAGTCACGGTGAAAATACGAGCACCCACCCCCTTCCCGTCAAAAACACCGGTCGTGCTGGTTTCGATACCGGTTCCGAGGGATCTTTATCCCGCGTCGCTTCACCGATGAATTATTCCACGGCCGATGTACCCAGTGGGTCTGATCCATACGCCGTCCCTCCCTTGCCGCATATGAACCCAAATCAGCCTTACCGCGATGACCCGAATGCACCATCTGGGTTCTATGACCCATACCGGGGTCCGATACCTGGATCAATTGAACACGGTCAGGGTAATGACGACTGGACGGGTGAGAACATCCCCATGACCCAATTGGGTGGACGCTCGAGCCCCGGGCCGCAAGCGGCTTACAAGGCAGCAGGCTATGGTACGGGAAGGCAGAGCCCAGCTCTACCTTCTCCTTATGACGGTGGAAGAACTGCATCTCCTGGTCCCCAGGTAGCATATGGAGGCAGGGCTTCACCAGGACCACAGGCTGCATACGGAGGCAGGGCCTCCCCTGGACCACAAGTAGCATATAACGCTGGTAGGGCATCGCCTGGCCCTCAGACTGCATACGGAGGAAGATAGCGGACGCTTTGACGAAAATATCCATGTACCCCATTCTTGGCTAGACAGTGGACGTTATGGAAGGCGAGGAATGATACTGGTTTGCTGAGCACCTTATGACCCATTTATGTACCGCATACCTCGTTTGGATATTCTGTGGGCATCCTGGTCTTTCTACGTGCCCTTTTTTGTTATAACTGACTCTTGAATGGCTTATTATATAGTTCAATCCACCCGCGGTTTTAATATTTAATTTTACCTTCTTGTATCGTCCTTACGAAGTTATGCCCCTGTCCCAAAGTCCCAATTTTCTCGCTATTTTGCCTCACGACCACGCATCTAGTCTCATATGTAGTGATACATAGTGATTGTTGCCATCTTGCACTGCGCTGTTCGCTGCCTACGTTTTTCCTTCTTTCGCCAATGGATACATCACAGCTCTAGATATAGACTAGTATTGACTGTAGTTCGGCCTCATGGGCAGGAGGTGATGGTGAATGTGCGACTCCCAGCACCACAACTGCGGATAGGAGAATCATTGCCGCAGCCTGTAAGATCCTGCATACACCAGATCTTGAGATTCATTTGATGACTGAGCGAATTCATGCTTACGCCCACTGGATATGCATTTTTGCAACCACAGTCCAATTTCGTACACGCGACGGTGTCGCAATCTTCCACTTCTATGCGAACAGATTGGGTGTATCCCTGGACATTTGAAATGTCATATGTCTGAAGGACAATTGTGAGCAGTGACTGGGTACATCTGTAGTCCGATGTGTACGCTCGGCTTGCTCACCTGTGGCGTCCAGTGATTGCCGGTGTCAAGATTAAATTCTGTAACAGTACACTTCTCCCCGGCGGTGCCACAGGCGCCATCCTGATTGAAGATACGACCGTTCCATTGAGAGTTGATGGTCAAGCTCTGTGACTGTCGAGGGGCCAAATGCGCAGGCTGTGGTCCAGCGTATGGAATGGCTGGGTTGGGCTATTCGAAGTCAGTGTCACTGTCTCGACAGTGTATGAACGACCGAATGATGTGCACTCACGGCACCTCCTGATCCTGGGGTACTGCAGCGAGGAGAGTAATTACAATTCGTGTTGACGATTACTGGCTTCACAGTCGACGCGCAGTTGTTTTTCAGATGAACTTGTGATAGGTTAAGTATAAGCCGAGGATAAATTGTAGAACCTAGCACTATTCAAGTGGATCAGTACTTACATTCATGGGCTTCAGCAGTACTAATGACAGTCGTCCCTAGTAGAAGGAAAACAAAGGTGCTGAAGAGACAAAAGGATGAAAAGCGGAAACAGGTCATATGGCTGCTCGGTGCTCAGCTTCCAGGCTTTCTAAAAGGCTCTCAAGGTTCGTACAGAAGCTCTTGAAGAAATAAATTGTATAACCATAGTGACCCCTGAGTACAGGAGCAAGCATTATTTTCTTCTAGGCTTTCGAAAAAGCTCTCAAGGTTCATACAGAAGCTCTTAGAGTTCATACAGAAGCTCTTGAAGAACCAATAGTATCCATAACCCCTGAGTACAGGAGCATTGAAACATTATTTTTGACGGTTTGACGTTCGACGTCTACTAATGAGCAATCAAGTTGAAAGTTAATAGTTCCCGACCGACAAAGTGAGGACAACCATGTCACAGTTGAGCAGAACTTCAGCCTTTTTTTTCAAGAAGTTACCAGTGACTATAAATATTAACAGTGAGTATCGTTTCAGAGCGTTTCACAGAGTTGCTCACAAATGGCAGCATGGTTGGAGCATGCAAAGAGATAGTACCTAAAAGAAAATGCTCGAGGAACGAGCGATGAGAGTGGAGTAAGTACCAAGCCAATTAGAGTTGCCTTTAGTTAACATTGAATTTATGTAAAGTGCCGGGACTGATTTAGGCCACGCGCTATTTACCTCTGTTTATGCGAAGTAAGACTTTGGAATGAACGGTCTTCGGGTCCGTGGAAACCGTTCTCCATCGCAATGGTTACACCGAGGCCCCTGTACTGTAGTCTGGGATATTCTTAAGATCCGTCCACTATTTATTTTTCTCAGGACCATTCGTGTATGGTCAACAATGGCTCATCGTCTGCATGGACTTTCAATGTCGAGTGAAGGGCGTTCTGCCTCCGCTCCTATACCAATACCCCGCGGATCGAGGGCGTCTTCGACTGAACGTCCGTCTTCCTTCATACCTGGTCATCATCCATCGCGGTCCCAACTGTCCCATGAACTCACTAATGGCGTAAACAGCAACAAAGAATATAACGTTGACGTGTCAACGGATTTAACAGGCCTTTTGCAGCGTTCAGAACCGTTGGTGGTCAAGAGTAGAACAGGGAGTGTGCTGTCAAGGGGATTTATTCTGAAGACCGACCATTATCCTTCAGGTAAGTAGTTGCTTGTTTCTCTTGGTGGTTCTATTTCTGAACACTTACTTGACCGCATTAATTTAGGACGCGCGCTTGATCTTGAACTCAACGTTCACGGTGCCCCGAACTTTAGGGCTCCAAGAATCCGTGATTTCAATGTCTTTGGTGCCGCTCAACCACGAACTCAAGGTCTCCGAGCCATTCTCTCCATTCTGCGTTGCAAGCCCGGAACGCCGAACCAGTCTCGCGTAGTATGGTTTTCAACTCGTGAAGAACCTATCGGTATGTCTTGTTTCGCAGTATGTTCGAGAGATGCACAGTCTGGTGGGCTTTGATAACTGTACTGGTCAATGAATCAATGTCTTCAATGCCGTCTTTACAGCATATATTCATGTAGTTATTAATCTTACTTTTTTCATGCAGTCTACATTTCCGGCCGACCATTCGTACTAAGAGACGCTTCTGAACCAAGACGTACGCTAGCACTGTCTGATAGGACAGAAAATCTAGAAGCCATCGAGACCAGATTGAGGAATGATATCCTCCAAGAAGCTGCAAGGTAAGTTTCATATTGACATCATTGCATGCATCTGATATACCTCTTCTTAGATACGGGTCCGTCATTCTTACGCACAATGAAGTAACAAGTGTGTTCCTATGTTTCAACGATTCTGACCCTAGCTCAACAAATGAACTCAAGCTGCGACAAACGGGGAAGGGGCAATATTGCCAACATGGACAGCAGTAGATCACAACAATGTCAAGACTTCCAAAGAATTATGGGAGGAAATGAAAACTCAGGGCTGGAATGTCGACGTTCGTAATTACCTCTGCTCTCACACTGCCTCGCTGAACTCTCACAGTATTATCGGTGCGCGCCTTGAGCAAATATTTCTTGACCATTTACTCCAATGATGTTTCCAGAGTGCCCATATCCCCGGATCGTCCTATCGAAGTACGTTTTTCGTCGATTCAGCAATCGAGTGTTTTCTGAATCTATCTTAGGATAACTACCTCGACGCCTACCTTCAAATCATCCGTGACACTGACCCATTGAAAACCTCTTTGGTTTTCTCTTGTGGCATGGGTGCTGTACGCACTACCTTTGCAATGGTTGCCGCTTCTCTCGTCAGGAGGAAGCAACTGCTTGCTCTAGGTATGCCTGATCCGTACGCGGGACAATTGTCACAAATCGTTTCTTCTTCCAGTACCCCTGGGGTCAATACAGTGAGCCAGGCGATCTTATCATCGTCACCGGTGGTCTCATCCTCTTATTCTTTACCTCATTGTAGCCTCCGCACCCGGTAAATTTCTTTTCTATATGTGTTCTTCTGCTTGTGCTGATTGCTCTTAAGCAAACGGGAGCCATCCTACTCGCTCTTGAGCAAGCTAACGCACAACAGGACCTCAACAAGTCACTTCTTAGGTTGACTTATCTCCTCCAGCAATGTGGGCATATGTCGAATCACATCTTTGTCCTTCTCATATAAATGATATTGAAGGTTTAGGGAATCAGAATTCGCAATCTGCCATCGAACTTCTTATGTCTCAACCCGCCCTTCTTGAAAACCTTCGCAAAGCTCATATGGGTAACTACGGTGTAATTCTCAGTCTCTTAGGTTGCTTGGACGATGGATCCCGAGCAAAGAAACTTGTGGACAAGATTATCGACGCCAGTAAGACACCAACACTACTGCACTGGCCTAGTCTAACGGTCTAAATTAACCAGCGGATCAAGTCACAAATCTACGTGAAGATATCCTAAGTTATCGACTCAAGTACTCGTTAACTAGCATGGATGAAACCCAGGGAGAGATTTTCTTGCGAGGAGCAGTCAAGGCTTTGGAGAAATAGTGAGTGATATATCAGGTTTTTCAAGATAGAGAAGCCAAATTCTCTCCCTCAGTTTCTTCATGATTGCTTTTGCGAGCTATGTAGAAACCGCAGGACCTGAGCTCTCTCTAAGCTTTTCTGATTGGCTGAAGGTTGGTGTCAATTGCACTGTATATTCATGATTTTCTGATCAATGGTGTTTAGGACCGAACAGAGATTTGGAAGTGGGTACCTCCATATTGGCCTTGTTTATTAAAATAAAACTAACGCAATGTTCTTGTAGCCAAATTAAATTCCTTCGCAAGTCTCACGGCTCCCGCTTGAACGTCTTCAATCCTGTGAACGACCTTTCTTCGCTTTCAAAATCTAGCTTCGAGGCTCGTTCCCTGGTTCCTGGAAAGAAGAATGATCTCGCTATAGCGGGAGGTCAGGTTCTTGGAGATGAATACTCTAACCATGTTGTCAAGGTAAGGTAGGCTGCCAGTGCCCGACTTTGTTCACCACTTCAATCACAAACTATGTTGCAGAATCGCAGGGGGATTATCTTACGCGAAGGGTGTGTAGCATCACTTGCCCTTATATTTTCTCCTGCTTACAAACGATCCATCTCTCACACAGTACTTTGCTCAAGTCAGACCAATGGCTACGCGAATCATCGCACGTCGACCATGATGTACGGGGTGCTATCAACTTCCGTTCTATTGCCAATACGAATATCTATGCCCTCGGACAACCCACGATGGCAGCGATTGACGAAGTGACGGACATTATAAAGCACGCCCATCCATCTGCACCCGGGCTCGTTTGGGTAACCCTTCGAGAAGAGCCGGTTGTCTATATTAACGGTGCCCCATATTGTCTACGGCGTGAGGGTTTCTCACTCCGAAACATGAAAGGTTTGACTCGTTTCTGTGACATTTATGGTTGTGCTGATATAGATTATCTAGATTACGGTGGTATATCTGCTTCTCGGCTCGAAATGTTGGAGGACAGGCTGAAAGATGATGTTATTGCCGAGTTACGTGAGTTCGGAGGGAGGTAGGCGATGTTTGTGTTCTTCAAGTCCCGCTACTAACGGGAACCCAGAGTTCTGCTTCACACTGAAACTGCGGACGGGACTGTAATTCCTGTCTGGGAAGAAGTTACGGAAGACAACGTCATCGTCATGAAGGATGTCATGAATGCCCGACACTGTGCCAAGGACATTGAGCTCAAGTACTACCGTGTTCCGGTGACTGCAGAACGGCCTCCGGATTTCGCAGATCTCAATGATCTCATTGAGGTTGTGCTAGGCACATCGACGACCACTCCTATCGTTGTCAACTGTCAGCTTGGTAGAGGTCGAAGTACAATGGCCTCGGTAGGTGTCCTATGTCGATCTGTCTGTCTTTTTACTCAAGTCCATCTTTTCAGATCATTCTCCTGTTGCTTCGTCAATGGCTTGCACATCATCGTTCTTCGACACCCGCTACTCCACGATTTGTTAAACGGTCTATGTCTATTGTCTCTAGCTGGAGCTCTGAACACCATTCAAGCAAGACCCGTCATTCTTATACTATAATCAACAGTGGGTCTGCATCTTGATGGTCCCGAAATTTTGTGTAATGTCAGCCTTCCAGACCTACTTAGGGTTATTCGTAAGGGCCCTGCGGTCAAGAACATAGTAGACGATGCAATTGATCAATGCTCTGCTGTGATCAATTTGCGAGAGGCTATCGAAGAATCACGTAACCAGGCAGAAAGCGCCACAGACGAGAAACAGAAACGTGCTTTTGCTCAAAAAGGTTTGATCTCCATATCGACACTCGTATACAGTCTTCTCATTGACCTACAAGGACTTCAAAACCTTCGGAGATACTTTGAGCTCATTGTCTTCCAATCTTACCTCCAGACAACAGAGCCTAATACAAGGGAGTCCTTGGTGACTGTTGAGACTTATGTGAAGAATAGACCAGGTGGGTCATGTTAAAGTATCCTTTCAGACATCGTTCACATTCTTGTATAGTCATTAAGACCTTCCAAAAGGAGCTTTTTGCAGAGGGTATAGATGCTTTGAAGCCTCTGGAAAGGGTTGACCCTAAAGAAGGCATGGCTGACCCAGACGAGGTCACTCAAGTCGTAGCAAATCGCAGAGGAAATATTCTCTCTGCATCCACCATGCTCAAGAGTGACTTCTTCCTCAACCTCCAAAAGATGTCTTTACCAGAGTCAGTATATCTTTTCGAAACTTTTGAATATCACAGCTGATGAGGCCTTTGTTGATTTGAACAGACGAATAGAGGGAGCTCCGAATTTCCGACGCGTACCGTTGACTCTACGGCCACTGGAGCCCGAAGATTTCGATGGGGATAAGGATGACTTCAACATCCCCAATAAATGTCTTGATGATGGAAGGATGGTGTGCGGAAGGTCAGTTCATTGTTGAAAGATATCTGGATGCCAAGTCACTCAAGACTTATTCAGTGGAATGCCAACTGTGGAAGGGTCGGTCATCTCGTTTAGTCTGAAGTTTTACCTCATCAAATATCGTGTTTGCAGCTATAAGCGAGCCTTGGAAAGAGTAGACGCTGGGCCAGGAGGAAAAAATCTGGTCATGTGGACTTCGTTACGAGAGGTAGGTCTCTAAGTTTAAATTTAAATGTGATGTTCTCATAAATCTTCCAGGAGCCCGTTGTCTATGTAGCCGGACGCCCACACGTCCTTCGACTCGTTGACCGACCCTTGGAGAACCTCGAGTAAATATGGAATGACAAACTATGAAAGTTATATGCTTACTATTTTCGCAGGGCAACCGGAGTTACGACATATGTGGTTGAAAGAATGGAGGAGAGTTTTAAGAAGGATGTTCTGCGCGAACTAAAAACAGGCCACGGACGTATTCTCCTACACGATGAGCTCGAAGAGAGGCCTGGCACTTTCTCTATTGTTCCTATCTGGGAAACTGTCACGGAAGATGAGATCTTGACACCCAAGGATGTCATTGACACAATCAAGAAAGAAGGCTACAAGGTTTGTCTGATGTTCTTTGGATTGATTATACCAGGATCTGACTTCTGATATTTACACCACCAGATTGATTATGCTCGCGTTGCTATCGTATGTTTTCAACTTCGTCTTCGAGTATGACAGATAGTGACAACTTTGTCTAGACCGATGAACAAGCCCCGCTTCCTGATGCGCTGTGGCAACTCTTTGAACGAGTAAGAGGCGGCTTGTCGCAAGCAGGCGACTTTGTCTTTAATTGTCAAATGGGCCGCGGGCGGACAACTACGGGGATGGTGGCAGCTTGTTTGATATCTTCCACGATGCACTCAGACTGGGAAGCTTCAACATCAATCCAGGACGAACCTTCGGCTGAGATTTACGACACCGTCGATGGATTCTCGGAGGAAGAAGCGTATCTGCATGGTACTGATGTGTTTTATCTGTATCCCATACCACACAAGCTGACTTTTCGATGCAGGGGAGTATAAGACTATTTTGCAACTTGTCGGCGTTCTTTCACATGGAAAGGCGGCGAAGAGATTGACCGATAGGGCGATTGACTTGATGCAAGATGTGCAGAACCTGCGCAATGCTATCTACGAGTATGTTTCGTGTGCTACAATCATTCGTTGATTAGCCTTGACGGCCATTCGCAGCTATAAACTCAAGGTTGACGCGTGCGAGAAAGGGAGCAGCAAAGAACGTAAATTGCGCAGCATTACTGTAAACTATTTGTAAGAGAGGCTTTCTGTTCATTTCTTTCCTGATTATTGATGTCCTTCCGATGTAGGTATCGCTACGGCACGCTAATCGTGTTTGCAAATTATCTAATAGAGATGAAAGATCTGGCGAGAGTCGAAGTTACATTCCCAGAGTGGCTCCAGACGCACCGAGAAATCACGAAGCTGCTGTTGAGGAAGTCCTTAGATTAGAATTTATTTACGGGTCTCATGATGATAGGTCTCATTATCGAAAATTCTTTTTTATCTTGGATACAAATGACGTTTGTGGTAAGCACGATAGTATTGGTAAGTGCAAAATGAGGAAACAATGAGCTACGAGCTAGGGATTCGTGTCATGGAGTAATGATTACACGTTGTAACTCTGACGACCCTTGGAGATCTTCCAACTAGGGTACGTCTGTATCCTGAACCCTTGGCCAATCAATCCTCTCGAACCTCTCTTGCGTCATGCCCGTCACCGTACTCTTTCGCAGATTGAACTTGAATATCCGAAGCTGTGGGAAATCCAACTTGTTCAACATTTCAGTGGGGTCCGTTTTTAGTGTCCTCGAAACAATGAAAGTCTCCAGCTCGTGCATCACTACGCTCCCCGGCTCCACGGTGTCACTAGTGAAATCTCGGAATACGCATTGTAAGTCAAACTCTGCGATGCTTCCGATGGTTAAGGAGTG
>JAGGAS010037694.1:0-17950 GCA_017657355.1 Termitomyces sp. K1Ac | reverse complement strand
AGTAGCTACACATGTATTCACCTGTACAGTACTCAATAGACTTTGGATCTCCCTCTGCCAGTTGTGTGATTGTGCCATAGCCTCCAGAGGTCACCCTTACAGCACTCCCACCTATGACATCCTCCTTGGTAGACTCTTTGATGTCCTCACCCATAGCATTGTGCAAACTGTTAGCGCCAACAAGACTAACTTGACAATTACTGACCCCAATTCTGGCCTCTAGAAAACAGTACCAACATTTTGACACAGCAAGAACAGAACCCAGAAACAGCCACCACCAATCTTTGATGCCAACTACTGTCGCTTCAACTCCAACCTCTTTTGCTCCTTTCCACCCCCTTGCTGACATAATTTGTAGCAACCACAAATCCCTTGCTTTGATTTTGGACTTTGATTCCTCTACAGCCCCTTCAATGACCCCTTCTCCTCACTCTTGTATCTCTATCTCACCACCTCGGACTATGTTACCTTACCTCCTCCAGACACTAATATTTTGTTGCACCTTCCCCACCCTCTGAAGTCCCACTAACCAAGGCCTTTGCTAACACACAGCCGTCTCTGCCTACTGCCCCACCATCTAAATGAAAGAGGGTTCAAGTTAAAAAGAAATACAAGCCCAGCGCCCTGAAAACCAAGCCCATTGCCTGCCACATTACCAAAGACTTCTGCATCAAATGGCAAATCATTGGCAACCCCTTGGCAACCCTACCAACACTCAATCCCAACCCACCACCTTACCAACCTACTGGCCACTTCACTCAAGAACACAAAGACCAGTTCCTTAAAGACCACAATACCAGTTTCTTAATGACTAGCAAACTTGATGTCATGGTTGACATGGTATCCAAGCACAACAACACATTTGCCTAGGAAGACTCCAAGCAAGGTAGCCTCTGAACTGACTTCTTTCCACCCATCAAGATACTGACTATTCCCCATGTCCCTTGGGTTCAGCACAACCGACCAATCCTACCTGGCCCCCTCTACAAAGTCTGCAAAATGGTACACACCAAGATAGCCGCTGGTGTCTATGAGCACTCCAACTCTGACTACCACTCCTGATGGTTCTACGTTCTCAAGAAGAATACCATTACCATACACCGCTCTGGAGTACCACCTTTTCCCAATCACGTTGCTGAATCTTTTGCCAGCCACATCTGTGGTGCTACACTAGACCTCTATGTTGGCTATGACAAGTGCCTTATCAACCCCATCTTCTGCGACTTAACAACTTTTCAGACCCCATTTGGTGCCCTCTGACTAGTCACCTTACCAATGGGATGGACCAACTCAGTACCAGTCTTTCCCGACAACATCATCCTTATACTGCAAGCCAAGATACCCACACCCTCAGCTTCATTGACAATGTCAGCATCAAAGGCCTGAAAGACTGGCAGCTCATTGACGGACTCTACCTGCATGGCATCCTGACAACCCAAACATTTGCTTGGTGCTATGGGACTTCCTCATTGTCATTGACCAAGTACTTCAGCACATGAAGTATAGTGGTGGCACGTTTTCTGGTCATAAACTCGTACTCTGCACTCTGACCTTTAAGATCCTTGGCCACATTTGCACTCCTACTGGTCATGTACCCAACAAGAGCTGCTTAGCAACTATCAAATGCTGGGGACCATGCCAGATGCTATCTGAAGTTAGAACCTTTCTTAGTACCATTGGAGTCCTCCACCTTTTTTTAAGAACTTTGCACATCACACACATCCTCTTACACTTCTCACTTGTGCTGGACATCCCTTCAAGTTTGGCTCCAACCAAGTCATGGCACAGAGGGGCCTCGTTAAAGCATTACAAAAAGCTAAGCCACTAGTCCTCATTAATTACGACTCTGCCAACCCCGTCATTCTGGCCGTTGACACTTCATACATTGCCATGAATTTTTTCCTGTGTCAGTGCCTTACCAACAATTGCAAACAGCAGTGCTACAACTGCTTCTATTCAATAATGCTTAATGACTAGGAGTCATGCTTCAGCTAGGCTAGACTTGAACTCTATGGTCTCTACCACACCCTCCAAGTGCTAAGGATGCATCTTCTGGATGTTTGGAACTTGATAGTGGAGGTGAACGCTTGCTATATCAAGGCTATGCTACAGAGCCCTGACATCCAGCCATCAGCCAGCATGAACCATTGGATTGTAGCCATCCTTATGTTCCACTTTGAGCTTGTCCACGTCAAAGGCACCTTCCACAGCCTCAATGGTCTCTCTTGACATTCACGGCAGCCTACCAACCCCAAACCAGATGATACCAACAATGACATCTTTGAAGAGTGGGTTGATTGCATGCACAGCTTCATGCACTTAGTACAACTCCCCATCCCCTTGCTCCACACCAACACAGCTAGCACTAGCATCTTTTTACACCCCCTTGTACCTTATGAACCGGCCTCCATCTCCGCACCCACTACCATCCTTACCACCACCCTTGAAGAACTTAGCAATGATGATCCCCATCCTCTGACCCTGCCTAATGAGCTCCAGCCCCTTTGCAACAACAGCAGCACTTTAACCTATGATGCCACGCCCCACAGTAGTGCTGCAGTTGCTGAGGACAACCAAGTGGCCTTTGTATAGCAATGGCTTAGCAACCTACAATGCCTAGCGGACCTTAGCAAGAGCGACTATGCCACTTTCATCCGTTACGCTACCGGTTTCTTCCTCACTGATGGCAAGCTCTGGTGCCAACAGAAGGATGGCGCCCATAAGATAATTATGACAGCCTCTAGCCATGTTTGGATACTATGTGCTATTCATGACAACTTAGGACACCGTGGGATCTATGCGACTCAGGCCACCCTCTTGGAGTGCTTCTGGTGGCCTCATGTACAAGCTGACATAGCCTGGTACATTAAAACATGTCACCTCTGTTAGATCCAGCAAACAACTAAGCTACTCATACCACCAACTGTTGCTACCCCCACTCCCTTGTTTGGCAAGATCTACATTGACACCATGTTCATGCAGCCCTTCTGCAAATTCAAATACATCATTCAAGGACACTGCTTGCTTATACACTACCCCAAAATCCAAATGCTACAAAGAGAAAACACTGTTGCTATTGCTAAATGGATCTTTGAAGACATCATCTGCCAATGGGGTGCCCTTAGCAAAATTGTTACCGACAATGGACCCCCAATTGTTAAAGCCACCAAATATCTTGCTAAGAAGTAGAATATCAACCATATCCGCATATCTGGCTACAACAAATGCGCTAATGGTGTGGTTGAGCAACCCCACTTCAATGTTTGCCAAGTTCTCTTCAAGGCAGTAGACAGTGAGGAATCTTGCTGGAGTGAAGCTACTTACTCTGTCTTTTGGTCAGAGCACGTTACAGTCCACAAACACATGGGGTGCTTCCCCTACTATGCCGCTACTGGTACCCACCTGCCTCTACCCGCTGACATCGTCAAGGCCACCTACCTTCAACTGCTGCCTAACTCAGTCTTACCTTATCATCTGCCAAGCCATTGACCTCCAGCACTGTAGCAACCAACTAGCCCAGTTACATGAACAAGTCCTTAGCACCTGCTGTCAAGCTGCCCTTTGATTTGAGAAAGACCATGCAGTAACAATCCAAGACTACAACTTCACCTACAGTGCACTAGTCCTAATGAGGAACACTCACATTGAGACCACTCATAACAAGATGCACCCTTGTTACTTGGGCCTATTGGTGGTAATTTCTTGCAACCATGGACGCACTTACATTCTTTGCAAATTAGATGGCATAGTGCTCCATCAACCCATTACCACCTTCTGGACTATCCCCTACTTTATAGGGAGCGTATTAACTTAGCTGACACTGCCCTCAATATTGACACTTGTTGACTTAGGGAGCTATAAGGAACCAAGGTACTCAACAACAATGACCTCCCTTTGATAACCAACCTTAGCAACTGAACGCCAACACCATTTGCTAACACCCCATTATGCCTTACTGAACACACTGTCTTACTGCTTTCTTCTTATATCAGCAGCAAGCCTTTGTGACACTTGCTTATTCAGCACTGCTTAGTGACAAGTGCTCAAAACCTTACCAACTTGTCTCTACTTTACATCTCTTTTCTCTTTCTTGCTATATCTGACAACCCCTGCTCATTCTTACTATTCTGATTTCTTACTGATTACAGATCCTCTATTCCTTCTTCTACAAGTTGCAGCAATGCCCATTAGGCCAATGCCTTGTGCAACCTCAAGGGGTTTCGTGCTATGATGATTTACTGAATGTTCCCCTATCCAGCTATGTTTCTTTCTGATTCTTTACTTATCAGCTTACGCTTCTCCCTCATTCCAACACAAAGAAAATCATCAAGATTATATATACTAGGGCCCCTTAAGGAGGCCAGAGCTCATTATGTTACATGTTCTTTTTCTACTTGGGGCTAATCTGGCAAGTCCTTGCTCAGCAGACAATGATTGTGAAGAGGCAGGAGGTCACTGGGCTGGATGTCATTAACAACCTGCCACTTCAGTGCTGTGTTGCAGTCATTTTGGTACTGCCGCAGTGCATCCAGGGTAGTCTCCATGGCTTGGGAGCAGATGTGGACTGTCATCAACTCTAGCTGGATCACCTCCAGCTCTCTAGCAAACAACTGCTACATGCCCTTGGCATGGGCATGATTACAAATGATGTTTGCGCCAGAGTTGAGCACTATCACCAGCACTTGCAAGTTGTTACACAAGGCTGCATAGTCATTACCAGTAGCCTGCAGCACTGGCTTGGCCGACCATTTGGAATTTTGCTAAAGGAATCACTGTTAGCAACAACCACCAACTTGGAGAAGGCAATACTCACCCTGGCTACCATGGTTACATGAATGGATATATTGGAGGAGCGGCACCTAGTGACAACTCTTGGACTGCTAAGCACCAGCTACCGTAAGGTGGCAGGCCCAATGGCTGGGGACTCTGTTCAACTGCCATAGCAACCTCCCTCTGCTCCTCTACTGGCATTGGTGGCCATACCCCTTGATTCTCCTCCTTGTCCTCCTCTTTCTCCTCCTGATGGGGCAACACTTGTTGTAGTTGCTTGGAAGCAGGGGCTTCATCCTTGTCACTGTACTTCATAAAAGCCTTGCTCTTTCACTTCCCCTTGCCCATCACCACTGACCCTGACTCCATCTCTCTGACCTGCGGCATTGGTAAGTGCAGGAACAATCACTTACCAACACACACCTTCTGCTAATGACTGCTCCTCCTCTAAGAACTGGCATGCATTGTGCACTAGGACCACCTTTGCCACCAGCTTCTTCACCTCAGATGAGTTCCCCTGCTCCCTTGACCACCAACCACATACCAAGCAGCTCTTCTTGAGTCCCAAGCACCAGTAATATGGTAGCGTGCCAGTGGAGTCCCAGCAGCACTTTGGGTCATTCTCCACACAGCACCTGTTGCACTATGCAGAAGTCAGTCAAGTCCACAAATTGCTAGCACTAGGAACTTACCATGCTCTCCCTCTTGTGAAATGCTTGCCTTGCCTCTGAACTTGTCAGCACAATGGGTTTTGACCTATCCTCAAAGATCTGATCCTCTTCGTACTGACCCTGATCAAGTTCTGCACCTTCCCAACATGGTGCACCAGCCCAACTGCCTCTGGACTCTGTAAGGGCCCAGCAGCGCTACCAACTCTACCCTTGCTTCTTCCTACCAATTCTCAAGCCTTCAATTGCCTCACAACGAGCTCATCCACCATACCAGCAAGGCAACCCCCAAGTCAAGGAAGGACAGCTTCAGTGGCAGGGGAACCTGGAAATAGGGCTTAGTCTGTCAACTGTTAGAAAGACAATAGCAACCTCTGCTCACTATCATTTCCGCTACCAGCAGGTCATCCATCAGGTCATCAATTGAGGGCTTCACCTTCTAGCAATGCATTGTTAGTGCTAGCATTACAGTCAGTAAGCAAGCACTTACAAATAGAGTCCTGTACTCTTGCAACCAAGCCTCCCCTCAAAACTGCTCCCACAACCCTTGCGACGTCTCCCCCACTTCAGTAGCAGTAGAGGGAGCAACTGAAGAATACATTGTAGTGCTGCTAGAGAACAGTAGGTGAATGGGGGAGTTTGGCCAAGTCCACTCATTTGCTAGGCTCTTTTATACTGCCCCAGGAGTGCATGGACCATCATGCATGGACCATCACGCATGGACCACCTGGACATGTGACTTTGCATAGAATCACAAAGAATTGACCCAGTACCACCAGGACATGCTTGACAACCACAGATATTAGCATGTGCCCACTGTACTTTCTTTTTGGGATGTGACTGTCATGAGATATATCACGTGACTCATACGCCAACTTTGGACCTGCCTAGATCACCAACACCATCAGGGCCCATAGCCTGGAAACATTTGACATTTGGTATGACATGCATCACTAATTACTATAACTGTTCCAAGTCTTATTTCACTGAGTCAATATACAGCCATTAGATAACCCTGCACCACTTAGCTATTACTGTTGCTATGCAATTATGGACTTCACTGTTTACCCTTACTACTTTTTACTATAAGTACTATACTTTTTGTACCATACTGACAGCAGAATACACCCCACCATATCCTCTTCTCATGTTTTGTATCCATTCATGGCAAGGATTGATTGTAACAGATGTTACGCAAGTAGAGTCTCTTAGCTCACGCTGCACAGAACCAGAACTGTCTGTATTCTGTATGATGGTAAGCTATGTAAGAGATGATCCCTTACATAATAGTACTATCAATTATGTACAGTACAGCCTACGTATAATATAAGTAATAAATTAATATGTATATTAATTTATTATTGTGGTAAGTAAAATCAGAGCCAGTTGGCTCTACTGCATTACATACCCCCCTTTTAGACCAGAAACCGGTCTACATTCAGGTAGGGGTAATGCAAAAATGCCATTACGGCGATTGTGGCAAATTGGGAGCTATGGGAGACCCATAGCCCAATGAAATGGTATCCTTGCCCTCTGTAGTGGGTGGTGGGTCGTCTACATGTCTTGTGGATGCTTCCGGAGGTGGAACTGATGCCAGCTGTGAAGGCGGGGGAGTAGCTACATCTCTCACCACATACCGATTCCAGAGGAAATGCCGGCTGGCTGACTGACCAATCAAATAATACCACCCTGTGGTATCATAAGCCTGTTGTCGTTCTTCCTCCCAGAGTAGGAGGGCATGCAGCTAGTATAAGTCCTTGTACATTGGCATTTGCTAAACATCCCATTCCAGAATTGCCTCGGGCACACCATACTTTTTGAGATGCTTGAGACAATCATCATCGACTTTGATGAATTGGTCCCACAAATGAGTGGACTTATACAGTCCGTGCTCGAGCATAACCACTCTGAACAGATAGGCGTGGTCAACCCACTCAACCGGAATCTGGTTGTTAATTCGAGGCTGTCGAGTTGATGATGGATTTGGTTTGTTGGAGCGAGAGGAAGTTCGGCCGTGTGATTTGCAGAAAGAAATTTATTTCTTGAGTCCGAAAGTTCTCGAGAATCGGATCCCGTCCCGAGGGAGAGAGAAACCGAAACTGAAGCTAACTATGAGGGACTGTGTAGGTACGAGTAGTGATGTGAGTAAGTAGAATGTAATAAAATGAAATAGGGATGGTGGGAGGGGACAAAAAGCGCGTGATGTAATGTAGGCGTATCCTAATCGATCGTGCGCTGCGAGCGCAGTGTGAGACAACGAGTCGCAGAGGAAGGAACTAATGAGACTTACCTGCAAGCGCAGTGTGAGACGACAATGATCGTCCCTATCTGCGCTCGCAGTATATACGTATGGTGAACAAAGAGCAGGGTTGAGGAGGTGTGATATTACGAGGGTGAGTGAAAGAGTGAGCCGGCGAGTTGATCTGCGCCCAAATTAACCCTGGGCAACCCCTCCTCTCCTACTTGCCCGATCTATTGATTCGGGGCTGTCGAGTCGATGATGGATTTGGTTTGTTGGAGCGAGAGGAAGTTCGGCCGTGTGATTTGCAGAAAGAAATTTATTTCTTGAGTCCAAAAGTTCTCGAGAATCGGATCCCGTCCCGAGGGAGAGAGAAACCTAAACTCAAGCCATGGTGGTGAAGTCCCGGAGAGCCGGAGGTTTGAAAGGGATGAGATGAGTGTGTGCCAAGTGAAGGAGGGAAGAGAGATGCAGGATGCGGATGGGGTCGTTTTCGATGTAAAGTTTGTATGAGTCGCTCCTCCAGCGGCCTAAGAGCTGGATCTCGTAGTCGGAGTACCCAGCCGCTGCTGCTGCGGACGCCGCGCCGCGTCTGAAACTGTGGCCAGCGTACAGTTCGGGATTGAAACCTGCTAGAGCGAGCGCGTCGCGGATTGACTTGACGAAGTAAGTGTAGGACAAAGCGCTCCCGTCGGGTTGCTCAAAGAGAGGGGCGTCATCGTTGCAAGGGAACTCATTGAAGAGCGCTTTGAGGGCAGTCACAGGGCATGAAGGGCGGTTGGGTGCAGCGGCAACCGTGATTGTGACCCCTTTTCTGAATGGGTCAGTTTTGGAGGCTGGGAGTGTGAGCCTGACGTGGGTAGCGTTCTCGAGGTTTGGCAGGAATTGGATGGACTTTCTGGATAGGTTAAGACTTGAGCTGTACTTGCCTCCTTTTCCCACTGTGAATTCCCCGCTGTGTAGTAGGCCGGAGTAAGCGAGGCAGCAAGCTGCGTAGATGGCGGTGTGACCTGGAGTGATGCCGGGTTTGAGCTCAGCGAGAAGGGATGTGAGGATGGGTAGGGTGACCGGTTGGACTGGCTTGCGGTCGCGCTCGCCGTGATACCGCTTAATGCCTCGGATGAGGCGCTGCACGAGCGGGGACTCGACTGCAGAGAAGGGCAAGTCAGCGTCGACGTGGAGGGAACGTACTGCTGCCAAGTATGCTTTGATGGTCTTGGGTTGGACTCTGCCGCCGAGGCTTGCAACCCATGAGAGGATGGCGGGTTGTGAAGCTGGCAGGATTGACCCGTCGATGTTGTAGAGATTGTTGAGTTGGACGTGTCGGATGAACTGGCGCTGGCCCGTGGAGTAGGTTCGTCGCGTGCTGGATGCGAGGCCGTGCCAAAGGTAAAATGCCACGGTCGCGGGGTGGTGGCGGTTTTGCTGGTACCACCAATCTGGAGGCGCTTCGAGCAAGGTTTCTTGTTAAGCCAAGGAGCAATTGTGAACATGCGAGAGAAAGAAAAACGAGAAGCAGCGTCAGCAATGGAATTCTCGGTAGAAGATAACCACTCAGAAGAAAATGTGAAGTCGAGACGGCAGGCCAGGGCTATCAACTGTTGCACGAGTTTCATTGCTGGCGGGGACCAAATCGACTTGTTGTTAATTGCCTTGTAGATTGCCTCGTTGTCGATGTGGAAAATGATATGGTGCCCGCGGAAGGAGTCTCCCCAGCAAAGAATTACGTAGATGACAGCAAACATTTCTTTCACTTGGATATGCTCATGTCGAAGGCGGCGAGGGCAGCGTGCCAAAAACCACCTCGGGCCCATATGTCCTCCTAGGCCTTTCTTCCCGCTTGCATCTGTGAAGATGTCTATCGATTGACGGGCGGGTGATATGAAACGGATCCCGTTCCATTCTGGTGCGACTGTGTTCCACCATGCGATATCTTTGCGGGCTGCTCTGGGCACGTGGCGTGTGGCGAAGGGAGAAGTGGGGAACGAGGCGGCAAAATCGTAAAGTCCCCTGAGGAAAGCACGCGACGTTGGTATGACTTGTGAGGTGAATTGGAGGAACCCCGTGAGTTCGTCGAGTTCACGCCGAGTGCAGCGACGACGTTTTTCCCAGCCTGCAATGAGCTCGCGGAGGTATGCCAGTTTGTCCTGGGGAAGGCGGACTTCCATTGCTACTGAGTCGAGTTCCAGCCCCAGGAACTCAATCGTAGTGTCTGGGCCTACCACTTTAGACGGCTGGAATGTCAGTCCTAGCTGGGCCCCGAGGTTCAGGGCCCATGAGAGTGAGTTGTGGACGAGGGAGCGGGGGATGTCTGCAGAGAAGATGCCTAGGAAGTCGTCTAGGTAGTGGCGTATGCGGGCGGGGATGTTGCGCTGGAGGATCCAGTGCAGTGCTTCTGCGAAGAGATTAAAGATATACGGTGCCGAGCGAGCGCCGAACGCGAGCACGATGTCGTAGTAAAGTTTCCCCAGCCATTCGAAGCCGAGGAGCGGCCAGTCGTCGGGACGAACTGGGATGTGACGAAAGGCGGACTCCAAGTCGAGCTTGAGCATCAGGGAGCCCGGTCCCGATGCAACAAGGTCGCGAATGGCGCAATCTACCATGTCGTAGACGATGGTGGCTTCCTTGTCAGGAATGCCATTGTTGACGGAGCTCCCCTCTGGCCACGATAGGTGGTGAATACGACGAACCTTTGCCGAACGCTTGCGAGTGACAGCCCCGATGGGCGATGCGCGAAAGTTGTCGAACGGGGGAGAATTGAACGGGCCGCGCGTTCGCCCGTTGGCAACTTGCGTGACAATGTCAGAGGATAGAGTGTTGGTTGTATGAGGGTTGGCGAAAGCGGTCTTAAGGTTGGTGCACGTCTGACTTACGGCACGATTGCCTGTGAAGCCGAGGTTTGCTCCAAAACGTATTATTTGATTTAGTGTAGTTACAAAGGATTGGTTGGGGTAGTCCCGTAAATAAAAAGACCATGCTTGCTCGTTGAGGGTAGTAGATATGCGAGGGAGGTGGGAAGTGTTGAGCAGGGGAGCGTTGGCGTGGGGGGCGGTGTTTGGGCGAGGAGGAGGGAGAGGAAGGGTAGGATCAAGGGGTAGCAGTGCGGTGAAGCCGGTAGACAGGTTGGGTTCGCCAGGTGGCTGGCCAGGGCGAGACGAGAGGGCGTGGGGACGATGACTCGCCTGGCCTGGAGCCTAGTCTTTATGCTGGTGCTTACCGTGGTCGGCCTTCCCGCAGATCAAGCAAGTGTGGGGGCGGCCCCATGGGCAGGGAGTGGAGGTGCACTTGCCGTCGTTGAACTTCCTACATGCCTCGTTTGGGTTGCTGGGCGAGGCCCGACTGGCGTTCCCAGACCCTTTCCCCTGCTTGGATGGAGCCGCCTTGCGATGCCCATAAACATGTTCCGATAGCAGGTCATTGTCTCGTTTTCCCCACTGGGAGTAGTCACCTGCCGCCATCTCAGCCCGTCGACGGTTGAAGAAAACCGAGTGGTAGTCGTACACTGCGGTCCATTCGTATTCGGCGACCAGTTTCAGGAGGTGAGCTGTGTAGCGAAAGAATGCGCTGGTGGCCGTGGCATTGTTTACGTGAAAGGAGAGGATGTCGAAGTAGGATTGGAGGGGGACTAGGACTGTGAATGGTGTTTTATACTCTTTCGCTGCGCGAGTGCTGACTTCGAACTGATTTGTCGACCCGTTGAACGTGTAGGACGTCTCCTTGTCGCGGTTCGTGGGGTCGAGCTTGTGAAGGTCCACCGCTTTGAACTCGTGCGTGATGATAGCCGTGATGACCGCCGTGTCGACATCAGGAAAATGGGTGCGGAGGGAGAGGGATGCAGTGGACGTACCATTGGTTCCTGCGCCTGGGATTGGCGGGATAAACGCGCTAGCTGGGGGCCTGGGTGCCAATTGAGGCGCGGCCGGAGGCACAGGGGCTGTTGCGGTTGACATCGAGTTGATGGTCGAAACCAGCTCTGCCATCATGGTATGGAGCTCCTTGTGGGAATCACAGAGTGCCACGAACTCCTCAATTGAGACAGCTGGGCCGAGGGGCACTGGGGCAGAAGGAGGGGCAGGGGAGGTCATAGCAGGGGTAGAAGCTCTAGTGAAGCGACCGTCTGGGGCTCTAGGAGGTGCGGGCATACACTAGATGGAGTGATCGACTAGGGTTGCCGCGGCGCGTAGACAAAAAGCGCGTGATGTAATGTAGGCGTATCCTAATCGATCGTGCGCTGCGAGCGCAGTGTGAGACGACGAGTCGCAGAGGAAGGAACTAATGAGACTTACCTGTGAGCGCAGTGTGAGACAACGATGATCGTCCCTATCTGCGCTCGCAGTATATACGTATGGTGAACAAAGAGCAGGGTTGAGGAGGTGTGATATTACGAGGGTGAGTGAAAGAGTGAGCCGGCGAGTTGATCTGCGCCCGAATTAACCCCGGGCAACCCCTCCTCTCCTACTTGCCCGATCTATGTAGAAGTACCCGTATCACGTCCTCAACTTGCATAATGGTGGCAAATGAATCAGGGAATACAGGCTTTTGAAAGCGGATTTGTGTCCAGGAACTGGCCACAAATGGGTGAGCTGGGATAGGTCTCATTATACACCTGTATTGCCTCATGATACAGTCCAGGGCGTGCAAATACTTGTTCCATCAACCAAACAAAGGTTGATTGACTTCGTCCTTTGGGTGACAACGCGCAAATCAGCCCAAACCCAAATACCATGGGCCAGTGAATCTGGTACGCATAATTGAACATGACACCTGGGACTTCAGGGTCCGTCTGATGTCCTCAGAGTAGAACCCTTTTATCAAGAAGGTACGGATGCCCCCCCACTCTTTCCACTGCAAAATGCCTGGGGGTGTGGGGTGCTCCCACATCCGCATTTTTGGGTGACTAAGGTCCAGGGGGGGCATAAAGTGCTGATACTTATTGTCACTCACAATAAGATTCATCACCAAGTCGTGTGCATTGTGATCACACAGTTTACTTATGCAACAGAATTTGCATAATAGATAGTAGCTGTCAATGCAGGCTTGCAAGTCCTTCTCATACTGATTGTACACAAACTGGAACAGTTTGTGCAATTTGTAGGGATTTTGGGGAAACCCCGGGGGAACCACTTGGTCCAGCTTGTATAGTGTATGCTGGTAGTGAGTGCAATGTTTGTGCTCAAAGTTCTCAGCATACGTTGCATGCTTGCCTACCCACACCTTATTGGCCAGTTCTGAGTAATAGAACCTGCGATCAAGCGTGCTGTGAAAGTGATTCAGTTGTTCGACTGAATGAACTCCCCAGATTTTTACCCCCAGGACTACTGGGATAATCCCAGTAGTGTGCTCCAACCATTCTTCATTGGCCTTTGCTTTACATGTGGCCGCTGCCGCTCAGGCTTCCTTCTTATCATGATTTTTTGTCTCTTGGGCTCTCTGCTCCTTGTCTGTCTCACCCTTGTCTGGAGTGGATTTGTTATCTGAGATCTCGTCCCCATAATTGCTTGACGCTTCTAAGCTGTAGGGGTAGACCTTCTTTTTCTCAATAACTGGCCTAATCCCGTTGGCCTCCTCCTCCATCCGAGGGTCTGCTACTGTTTGGTAGACAGGATAATTTGACAACGGGGGCTCGATCTTTTGTGCAGGATGGAATTTCAACTGCCCTGGACTAGAGCTAGGAGGAACTCCTGACTGAAATGCTACTTTGGTGAGAGTATTCTCATTGATATACTCCTCTTTTTCCTTGCGCTTCTTGCCACTAGTACTTGGACCCAGGTTGGGTCCTTAATTGCGTGATGCCAGACTAGAGGTCCCTGAGCATGGAGGTGCGGCCCGCGTCTCATGGACGGTGCTGGGGCATATCTCTGTCCGCGCTCGCGGCACGTACTCTGTCAACTCCTGAGGTGCGGGCTCCGCACCTCGTTCCTCTGCCTGCAGATTACCCAACCTCTTCTCTGGTTCACTTGGTTGGGGCTTGAGGCGTTTTGCCTACACCATAGAGGTTCCCGCTGGCATATTCGCTCTCCTTTTTAAAGCTTGATTAAAGCTTACAATTGTGTTATACTGCTGCTCCTGCAGCAGATCCAGCTGATCCAACAGTTGGCCTACCACCACTCCATTGGCTGTGGGTACGCCGTCTGTGGTGATGGTATTGTTGCTACTCCCGTACTACTCATTTGCTGACCTTGGGGCAGCAAGTGCATCTCCCAAGGCATTGCAAACTGTCCCTGACCTGGCATAACCAGAAGCGAGTAGAAAGGTTGATAAAACGGTACTTGGCCCGAAGTTTGGCCAAGTCCTGGTTGTGCCTGCTGCAATGCCAATGGATGCATCAGAGCCATGTATTGGTAGACTGGCATGGGCACCAACATTGTCATCAGTGCCCCAGGTCCTGACTCCCCCTCTCCAGAGCCAGCATGGCTCTGGTATGTGTGTGCGGTATGCGCAGTATGTGTCGGTGGTTGTCCAGTTAACAACATGGTGGTGCAGTAATGTACTCTACAAAGTAATTTCTAAGTCCAGCGTGGTTGGCCTGACATTATGTAATCTACTATTATTATTATTAGTATTATTTTCATTTTTATTTTTTCATTTTTATTTTTTTTAACTAAGCCAAGCGCTTAGCCAACTGCAATGGGCGCTTAATGCCTTGTAGTTCCAGGTACTGGTCTCTGCCACTAATTTAGCACATGTCTTAAGAGATTCCCAAGTGGTATCTCCTAAGCTCCAACGAACTTGCAATTCAAGTTCATTATTTTCTGTCCACCGATGACCTATCAGGTCATCTACAAACCACTCTTGGTCATTGTCTGCACCAAAGTCCTATGGCTCTGGTACCATATGATTGGGAAACAGAGCATCATCCGATGCTCTGTACGGCCTCAGCAGCGACACATGGAATTTTGGCACAATACACCGTTGTTGCAGCGCCACAGGGAATTCTAATGTATAATTAGAATGGTCCGGCTCTGCCTTCAAGATCTTGTATGGCCCAATAAATTTGGGACATAGCTTGCTTGCCCTGTGTTTTGGCAGGTTCAGATTTTCAGTGGACAAGTACACTAGCAATCCTTTTACTAGTTCTGGCTCAGCATTATGTTGCTTATTAGCGTGTATTGCTTGGAATACCCATGATTCCAAGATAGCATTGTGAGCATCAGCAATGTTTTCCAAGGCCTATCGTGCAAAGGTGGTGACACCTTTGTGAAAGACCTCATCTGAGCAAAGCTCATGGATCATTGAGGGCATATACCCTCCATTAAGCTTGAATGGGGCGTAGCGGGTGGTGTCCAATATGCTAGCATTAATGGCAAATTCTGCCATTGGAATTTTCTCTACCCAATCACATTGATTGGGCTTGACCAGTGTATGGACGATCTGAGCTACATTACGATTTGCTCACTCAGTCTATCCATCCATTTGCAGATGGAATGAAGTGGACATTAGCAGCTTGCCCCTAATAACCTATGTAGTTCATGCCACCATTTGGATGTGAACTTGGAATCTCTATTGCTGATGATAGAGTTTGGCAGCCCATGCAGTCACACAATCTCATGCATATATATCCATGACAGCTCTGATGCTGTCATTGTGGTGGTCACTGGTATTAGGTGGACCATACTCGTCATGCAACATATGATGCCCAAAGGTAATCATACCCTTTGGATTCCGGAAATGGTCCAATAAAATCCATCCCAATCGAGTCCCACGGTTTTGTGGGGATTGGGAGAGAATGTAGTTTACTGGTGGGTTTCTGGTTTGATGTCTTTGAGCATTGACATGACTCGCATGTCTTACAGAATTTGGTAGTATCATCATGCATTCCAGGCTACCAGTACCATTTTCAGATGTAGCTCAGAGTTTTCTGAGCCCCAAAATGTTCAACTGTAGCATGAGCCTGCTCCAGTAGCTGCGTTAGCAGAAGATGATCTCACGGAATACAGAGCACTCTCTGGCCACAAACATTCATGGTCCACAATACCCCTTTCTCCACTGAGAACTGCTGGTACTCCACAGGATTTTTCAGAATTCTGGAAAATAAGCAATCGTCCAAGTAGCCTTGAGCTACTTGTTGCCGGAACAAGTCCACTTCAAACTCATGAGGTGCAGGTTCATTGCCGGTACTATGCAGCACTTGCCCCAATGTAATATCCTCTTCTGTGTCATTATGCGTTACACTGGGTGCAGGTTTGTTCTCCTTGAGGCGATCAGCCTCTAGATCTCGCTCCTCCTTGCGTTCCTGAATGTGATGACTGCGTCATACATCCTCACGCATCACATTTACTTCAATTACATGTTCTTGTACCTCTTTAAATCAATGATACAGTAGGTCATCTCCATTTGGGTCAATGTGTTTATCTGCATTGACATATTTGTGTGCTGGATGATGCTCGTTGCGGCTATCACTTTCAAAGTAGCATGATAAGCAATCCGCTACTTTATTCAATTCCCCTTTGACATACGTTATGTCAAACTGATAACGAGCCATATAATCGACCCATTGACGCTGCCGAGGGGCCAGAGCAGCCTGTGTCTTAAAAAATTCAAGAGATTTGTGGTCAGTGATGATATGTATCTTATAACCCATTAACTTGTCCTCCCATTTGAGGAGGGCCTCGAGAATGGCCAACATCTCCAGCTCATGCACAGCATAGTTTTGCTGAGCATTTGTAAACTTCTTTGACATAAAACCTGCCAGGCAGCATGATTGCCACGTTGGTCCTTGTCCATACATTGCACCTACTCCTGTCTTTGACGCATCACAAATGAGCCAAATGGTTTCTGCAAGGGTCTATGGGGCGGATGATCAGAGTCCGGTCACATATTTGTTTAATCATATCAAAACATCGTTGATGGATAGGACACCAGTTGAACGGGCTTCTGTTCTGCGTCATTGCCATAAGCAGTCTGGTATAAGCAGTAACATCAGGTAGAAATGTCCCAATATAATTGACTAGGCCAGCAAACCATTGGATATCATTATAATTTCAGGGCACTCGCCATTGGTGAATGCAGTCTAGTTTATCCTGATCAGGGTGAGTCCCCTGATTGTCAATTACATGGCCTAGGCAGTCTACGCGTTCTGCATAGAGCTCGCATTTTTTCCACTTGAGATTCAACTGGTTCTTTTTTCAAGCGTTCAAATACTACATGAAGGTGTGCTTTGTGTTCCTCAATAGAATTGGAATAGATGAATATATCATCTAAATACACATGCATAAACTTTCCAATGACATTGTGAAATATCAATGTCATAAGTCGCTGAAACGTGGCTGGGGCATTGCAGTCACCGACCTGCATAATATTGCTCATGAATGTTCCCATGATTGACATCAGATTCACGTATCCGTACTTGCTCATAGGCATTGGTGAGATCGATCTTCGATCTAACTTTTGCTCTTGCCACATCTTCCCGGATTACTTCCTGGTCAGGTAAAGGAGTTACATCCTTTACAGTATTGTCATTTCTCTTCCTTGTGTCCAAAGCTGTTTGCAGCATTCCGTCTTTCTTTGGAATGCATAATAAAGGCGCTGCTTGAGATGCTAGGGTGGCTTCCCACCAATTCGCCCTGAGATAATGATTTGTCTTATCTTGTAGTTGTTGCTGAAGCGCCATTGGGCACCGTGGCAAGTGGTACCAATGAACCTTCTTTTCATCAATTAAGTTAATCTCATGATTAACTTCATGCCAAGGAGGTAATTCCTCCTTGGTGCCATTAACCATATTGGTGAATTTGATGTGCCACTGCTTTCTCAGCTGAGGAATGTCTTCCTCGGTTAGACCCATCTCCTGCTGTTTCCCTTTACAGGCTGCAGGAATCCTGGGTAACTCAGGTTTCCATGCTGCTTTAATCTTAGGGGCATGTTTTTTCCTAAGCATTCGCATATTAACTTCTGTAGCATCTGGAATATCCAGCTGCACTGTATGGTTTCCATCAGACTTGATGGATCTAATGCCTCTCCCGTTGAACACAATGTCCATTGTGTCCAAAATCTCCTCCATTGATGCCATAGGGTTCTGCTCTTTCTCCCTGCTCTGCTTTAGCACAGGTAGTCCACCTGTGCATCACCACCACCATCTCGTTCCATTCTTGAGGCATTTGAGGGTTGAATGCCCATTCAACTTGTGGTGGTCCAATTGGACAATCCCATAAGGATTGCTCAGTGAGTACAGGCTCATTCTGACCATCACTTTGGTCTTTTGTCTGTGGTTTGCAGACAAGGTCCTCCACCTTCACTTTTGACAGTGTATGTCAGGGGACCACTCTTTCATGGTTCC
>JAGGAS010037693.1:7840-18048 GCA_017657355.1 Termitomyces sp. K1Ac | reverse complement strand
AGAAATGCACAAAATGGGACAAAATGGGTAGTCCCCTGACAATTCAGGCCTGCGGCCTTGAACAGGGGCAGGCCATTAATGGCAGCCAGAATGTGTTCCTTTGACAAGGTTGGAGACGCAGGGAGGGGGCATGGATACACTGAAAGAGGGATAGAGGGAGAGGAGGGAGGGGCTGGAAAGAAGGACTCAGCTAGGATCTTGGCTTTTCTGGCATTGGTGGTGACCACTTTGGGTATGTCATTGACCAAGGTCTTAAGGTCTGGCACTCTGTCACAGGACATGTCCATTGGTTCCCAAACAATGTACTTGTTGGCCAAGTAAATTTGTTGTGCATCGATTGTTTTGAGCCATTCTTTCCAGTGGTCCTCTTCTGAAATGTGGATTGCCTCAGCCATTTCATGGGAAAGGTGTGAGGCTTCAGCCTTTGATGGGTGATCTGGGATGTCATGGAATTTAAATGTGAGGCTATTGGCTCACCGGCTCTGGGCCTTAAGCTGTTTGAGGTCTGCATTCCACCACTGCTTAGTGTGTGGACACAGTTTGCACATTAGGACTATGTCATCAAGCACAATAACTTCCTGTATAATTGCAGTGAGATCCCACACCTTTTTTTGAACTCCTCCTCTGTTGCAATGGGTTTTGCTGGGGAGCGGTCCAGCAGGTGCTCTGTTAGAGCTGACTTGAATTATTCAGTCCACTATGTGGAAGTCCTTGAATGGAGGAGACAAGGTGCATGGAACCGGGAGTTCAATAATGATGGAGAGGTGGTCAGCGTTAGTGGGGCACAACAAAGGTACTACGTCACAGGAGATGATGGGGTTGGTGTCTGCATGAGAGTGTCAGACATTGTTGGGGCGAGTCCATCTGTTGCCTACCTGATTGCAGGGTTGGAATGCCTGGAGGGAGCGCAACCTCCATGTCATGCTCTGATAGCAGGTCAAGAAGGGGTTGTATAAACTCCTTCATGGCTGTTGAGGTGGTGGTTGCCCACTGGTTCCCACACGGGGTGGTAGTGATTAAAGTCACCCACCCAGAGCATGTGGTCATTGGGAGAGGGGCAAGCCAGGAAAGAGGAGTGAGAGAGGAAGGAGGAAAGGGAGTCAAAGACCTTGTTGTGTGTGCAGTCATTATAGATGTTGAACACTGCAAGGGTGCCAGATTCACCTGCAAATTGAATGGCAGTGATATCTGTGGTGTGAATAGTTAATTGTGTGTATGCATCTGTTGAGATGTTAGTATTGATCAGGAGGATAGAACGGGTGCGGAAGCACCCAACTCTTCTATGGTCAGATGGATAAATGACTCTCCAGTAGCTGTTTGCTCTCGTGTTGCCCAGGAGGTGAAGGAATGGCTCTTGGATAGCAAGCACATCCCATTCCTCAGGGCGGGCTGCAGCCAAGACATCTGCCTGGGCAGCGCTTGACTTACAAACATTTTGTTGCCATATGCAAAGTACACTGGGTGCAGTGGGAGGGCGCTGATCCATTAATCAGAGGATGCAGGGGGATTGGCCCCTTGCTGGTTCCCCCAATTACTTGACTGGGTAAAACCCAAATTCATCCAGGTTGCCCATGCAGCTTGGTGCACAGCTGCTAGCTGGTGTCTTCTGCTTCTTCTGGGCAGGGGGACATTCACGCCAACAACACTACACTCATGAACAGATAGTCACTTTCATTCAAGAAATTTGCCAGTTATTTCCCCTCAGAGGAGCAAAAGCCATTTGACGTCAACTGAGGGCTGAGCAGAATGTTCACATTCCTAGGTCAGGGATCAATCATTATGTCTTTGCTTTGCTTTTATCAATAAATCAAACCCCTTTATAATAGGGAAACCATTGGAAGAACTTTGCAAATCATTGAACCTGCTGCTGTACAACACCGTCAAGCTCATCATTCAGAAGAAAAGTGTATTACAGTCCTGGAGTCAATGCTACATGGGTTCAGGACCAGCATAACAAATGGGGTCCCAGATTTGGCCTATGGCTTCATAATAGCATGGATCCATTTACTGGCTTTAATAATTGGCTCAAAGTGTGGTTTACCAACAGCAATCCTTGTTTAATTGTCAGTTTTTACCTTGAAGCTGTCCATACAATAAAAGGTGAGCACTTAGTTTTCACTATGTGACAACAAGTAGCAAGCTAAAGCATATGAATGCATAGTGGTCCCTGTCTTAACTGGGTCTGAAAATTTTGGTGTTGCCAATGTGCATACCCTCATTTGGCATGAAATGGACCCCACATTACAAGATACTCTTCAGCATGTTTTCAAGCAAAAGCATAACAACATCAAGAGCAAAATTAACTGGTCTGTTTTTTGGCGGGATTTTGCCCCTGGATTTGAGGAGTTTTTTCAAGATGGTGTTGACCAAGGTTACTATGACGTTAATGATCCTTTGGAAAAGTAAGTTCTGCCCAAATCATTGTTAAGCACTAGTCTTTCATAGAAAAGACGCATCATATCAAAGTATTTGCAAGGCTTGACATTGGGATTGTTTGACATCATCGCCTGTAGAAGAAGAGTACCCTACATGAATCCATTGATTGGGATTGTCTGGAGACACTTTCGCCATAATCACCTGAGATTCCACGAACTCCTCAGCCGCCATCTGATAATGTTGACATTTGAGTACCCTGGATGAAGGCGTCAATCAAGGGTCGTGGACATACCTAAAGACAACAGCCTCAACGACGGCTCCTTGATCACCCAATCTGATCGGTGCGTAACAGTCCCTGAACAGTCCCGTAGGGAACATTTTGTGCACGAGTGAATATGCCGGCATGGCTTCCTGGTGTTGCAGCATTGAGGTATGTCTACATAATATTTTGGGCTCCTGACTGCTCAGCGTTCATAACCCGGGAATTGAGAAGATTGAGCCAACAAACAAAATCAAGAGGATTGTATGGACGTTATGGATATGGATTGGCCCAAGATCAGCTATACATCATGCATACGCTCATGTTCAGAGTCCTGTAAATAACATGTTAATGGATGAGGCCACAGAACAAAAATAAGTGCGTTATTACACTGCCTCGTTAGTACCCTACCTTGATCTCAGCCCCTCCCACGTTTTGGGAAGGGACCTATATGTGGATGTGCATAAAAGCAGATGGTATATGATCGTCAATTTCCTTGAACAGCAGTCCAAAAGAAATATAGCCATGCTTGGTCTTGATTTGATTAGCACCGATTGCCAAACAGATGATAATACTTGACTGTGTTCTTGGCAACAGCCTTCAACGAGCTTCAACGACTAGGCAATTCTGTCTCCGTTTCTTTGCCTACACATGCCTTTGTTTCCTGACTCATTTCTCAAAAAGGACTCTTGGTCTCAAACCAATAACTTCTGTCTTGTGGAGACAATTGAGCAACAGGAAACAAGTTGGGAGCAAGTTGAGAGCTTCCGAATTACTCGGCTTTTGTCTTTTCTCAGGATGTTCCAGGCATCTTGTCAGTGATGAGTCGTTCTATATCTTGGGTCAGACTCTATATGGCATTTCTACTTTCTCTCCCCGTAGGATCGCAGTGGACGAATCTCATGGCTCGTATTTTCTAGTCAGGAGCTTGATAGCCTATTCAGGATGTTCTTTCAGATCAATTGCAATTGCAACAGGTACAATGTCAGAGTTTATCCCTTGCATAACGACCATAACCTTCTCAATTCATTCGTTGTTCACTCGATTAGCAAAAAGTCCTGCAGAAAAGCGACGTACGTAACTCTTTCCACGGCGGCGAATATCCTGCATGAATGTGGCGGTGGCGCCGTCTTTGCCCCATACAACACAACAGTTACTTGTTGCGTTCTCTGCAAACAGACAGAATACTCTTGAGCTCTCCTTTTGGGGATATTAGGACCCACAATCCCACGGAAGTGCATAGGTGGTAATACGCGTCTGCGCTGTTCTCTGTGCTTACAAGGACCACATACCGTCTATGGGGGTACTACTAGAAAGCGAACTAGCTCTGGTAATTCACGCACAGACTGACACTAAAGCTCTTACACTTGCACCTGAGCACCTCTTAACTAGTTTGTCCAATCCAACTCAGATGAGAGGTAAAATTGAGCGGAAGGCACGGCGGTCACGTTCGTACACCACATGCCACTGTCCAAGCTCGTCCGTCTGGAAAAAGGATTCTCAACCAAGCCAACACATTCTTCAGCCCCTAAACGCGCCTGTTTCGCATATACACAGCGACTTGCGCAACAAGCTAAAATCCGAAAGCATCGCACCAGCTCGAACCCACACTCGCATCGTTTCTGGCTTATGAATGTCCCCAAATTCGCCATTGAACTGACATATCGCAGCGTCGAAGACACCCTTCGGACTTTTTCTCTTCCTACTTTTATGAATCCGACCCCGTGTCCATGTCGGGTGTCACCTTTGCGGTTGATACATTCAGAGGGTGGTACCAGCGACTGCGCCATGGGGTATCCACCCGTGAACCGAACCACCGACTCGTCCAGGCCTCGAGGCGCTGGTTCTCTTTCCCCGCCACTAACGCCTAAATCTTTTTTCTAACGTTGATCCTTGGCGTCGGTCGGGCCGGCACGACGGTCTGCACACCCGGTGAGTTTTTCTCAAACAGGGACCCACTGTAACCTCTGAAAACCCCATTTTTTTTTTGAACCTCTTACTTACTTGGATAACGCCCAAACATCTCCTCTTGCTTACTATGCTCGTCTATATACATACGATCATCGCAAATGCGTGATGATGACGTGACCGGGCTGGCACAGACGCGATTACATCTCAATATCTCCACGATCCATACAAAAGGAACTTGGAGTCTTGGAGTCTGGGTGCGTGCAGAATAGGGGCACGACTGCACTAATTATCTGGCGCGGGCCCACGGGACCTCTATCCGAACGCCCTGACAGCGTGTCCGTGGCAACCCTCGATTCTACGAATTCTTTCGAAGGATGGGATGATTTGATCTTGATGCAGATGAACGATGGGACGAAGCTCCCCGAAATTAATAGAACTAACTAAGAAGAACCGTACTACTGGGGGTGGACAATAGATTTGAAAAGGGTACTGTGGTGTGCGAGACCCATCCATCCATCCATCCATCCAGGAAGGCGAAAAAGAAAAAAGGAAGCCCCCAATTGATATTAAAATGAAGAACTTGAAAAGAAAAAAAGAAGGAGAAATACCTACACGTGATTATTAGGGGTGGCGGCCCAGCTGATTACAACTAATTCTTTTTTACCTTCTCAAGTTTGGCATCTGGAAGAATTCTGCACAGTTATGTATCCCAGCGCCAGAACTTTTCATCGTAAAGAACACTATGTATGTACATAGTTTTCCGGGAGTCGCGGAAAATGTTAATCGCGAACGCAGGGCTTGGCTCTCCCATGACGAGCCACCAGCATAAAGTGAATATGTACGTAAAAAGCAAGTAATCTCTTATCTGCGCACTACGGTATCCAAGGGCCGATTCCGAGACGTCACCCTAGCTATAGAGAGATGCATGCGTGCGTGCATGCACCTTTATTCCGAGGGCGCCTGCCTGGGCCAAGGTCACAGGTCACAAGTAGACGCCCTTGGTGCGATGAACCGCGCGCTTGAACCACGGATCCCCATACCACATCTCCAACTTTTTCCGATCCGTCGCTCTCATCACGCCAGCTTAAGCTTTTCCATCGATCTCACTCGCCTCAGCGAGCTGCGAAGTGTGTCTGTGTCTGTGTCTGTGTCTGTGTATCCGTGTGGTTAAATTCTTTCTCGAAATTGAGCCGACTCGGAAGCCCTAGTGCCGTAGATAGGGGGGGCGCACACACACGGGCACCGGGCACTGGCAGGACGTGGCTTACATTCCTCCTCTAGTGTCAGGCAGCCAGTGCATGTGTCCGACGACGCCCGCATGACCCAGTCACGCACGGTCTTTGTTGATTCCGAATTCAATCGTCGACTCTGCGTCCGACAGGCAGGCAGGCAGGCAGGCAGCGCGGACTCTGCGGAACATGCCAAACTGTCGCCCACCCCCCGCCCATCGGACCCGGGCCGTGACGGTGTATGTATGCAGACCAAGGAAGGAGCTTGAAAGGAGGTCGTGCATGTCATCCACTGGCCCAGTTGCACCAGGCGCGGGTCGGGTCCAGTGCCAGTGCTCAAGCTTGCAAGTTGAATGATCCCGACGTACGTATCATGATGGCAAGTTCACCATCAATCATCACCTGTGCTTGGGACTCGTCATCAGTGCGAGTTTGGGCGTCAGACGCCATCTGCCAATTATAATTCCCATCTGTCATGATCTCGACGTCGACTCGACCCGAGTTTCGATGATGGTGTCTCCAAGTGCCAGTGATCCAAAGGGATGCGAGGATGCGAGGATGCTAGCTGAGGATGATGGGGGGGATGGCAGTGCAGGTATGGATCACGATCAATATTCATCATGCATCATTAACATTAACAATATTCTTTGTTGACGTCCCTGCAAGGGGTGTGTATACATAACCCCGTCTGGAAAGAAAGTGTATCAGTATCATGAAATCATGACTCCGGAAATCAAAAAACAAAAATAACTTTTGTTGCATGTATGGGATGGTATATACAGCCCCCTACTCTGTGGATCTTATCAGCGTTGATACATACATAATACCTGTGCAGGTGATGTGGGCTCGCCACTGGAGCTTGAGCTCTAGCGCGCCTCCTTGGGACTTAGATCCGCCCAACCACATCACCTGCCATGGTCAAGGGATCGGCCGATCTCTCAAGTGAGGCAGTCAAGGACCGAAAATGCGTCGTCGGAGTCGGGTAGCATCATCATGATCATGATCATTATCATCAATACAAATTACAAGGCAAATATGTAAGTAAAGTATATCTGTATGTGTGTATGTGCGTGGGTACAGCGGAAGGAGAATCCGACAATGCAATAACTGTTCGCCATGGAGACCAGTGGAGTGAGTGGGGTTGTCGTAACAAGGCTCTATGTCAAAACTTGTTTTGGTCGTGAAGAACGTGAGAGGGAAGCGCCTCTGGTGGTGGTGGGGATATAACGATAAAAAAAGACAGAAAAAGCGAGGAGCAAGCATAATCAAAGTTCCGACAGTGTCCACAGTACAGTAAAGCGAAAAACAACCCAAGTTTTTTTGGGTAACGTACAACCAAAGAAATGGAAAAAAGTCATAATATCGTTATCGCATGCTATACTAGAAAGTGTGTAGATGCATGTGGGTCGGGAAGCGACCACCGGCGTATAGAGGACTGGAGGTTGGGTCAGAGAAGAGACTCGGGGAGGGATAGAGAGGGACGACTTACGTCGGCATAAGGAATATTTGTGCTTCTGGAAGCAGCGGCGGTATGATAGCCGACATCGCGCAGCGAGGACGGCTGGCCCCAGTTTATCGGCTCTGGTTGCGGGGATACAATGCGATGTGTTGTTGTGTGGTAATGAACGCCGGCGCCGGGGGAGCTTGAGCTTGTTGTAGAGTAGGAGTCGTCTTGGACCAGGGTCGCGGCTTTTTGGTGTTGTATGTAAGGAGTGGGAGAAACGGCTAATGTAAAAAGTGAGAAGTGAGAGGCAGAGGTTGTTGTTGTTGTAAAAACACGTACAGTTGTGGAAGCGAGAGGAGCGGCGTGGAGAGGACATCGGGTGATGATGGTAGCCGGATGATACGCTGATCGACGAGAAGTTGTCCTCGGCGTCAGGGTACGAGATGTCCCAGGACTGCTGGTGCCAGGGTTCTGCAGGGACCTTGTCGTGGAGGTCAAAGTCCGGAGAGAAGGAGCGGAGGACCGGATTGTCGAGTGCGTCAGGGCCGCCTGCCTCGGGATCGAGGATGCCGGGCTCGATGTCGAGCTGGAACTCGAACGTGATGGGCTCTGCATCGAGAGCACGTGCGGACTCGAATGGAGCGGGGACGACAGAGCCGGCAGCGTTGTGGATAGCAAAAGGGTTGAGACGGAATACGGTCATCATGCGACGCATGTCTGAAGAGGCCTGGGTGGCGCGGAGGGGCACCTCTGTTGGAGGAGCCAGAGACTGTGAGAGAAGAGAGGAGCTGGCCTGAGGCGCAGAGAGTTCCATGATGAAGCAGGCGGCGGGGTCGTCGGGTTCTTCCTTGACAGACGGAGACGAGCGAGAGTCGTAGTCGATGTCGCGGGGCTGGTCGTCAGAGTCTGGGAAGAAGTCGGGACTAGGACTAGACAAGAAATGAGATCTTGGAGAATCGAGCTGGTATTGATCATGGACGCGGTAAAGTTGGTGTGACCATTGTTGTTCTTCGTCGTAGTACCAGGCGGGCCAGGATTGGGGGAAGATGGAGTGGGAAGACATGGGCAGTGAATTGAAGAGTACATTGCTACGGTTTATAAGTATGTCGGTCAAGCAGAACAAGTGGGACGCGTGGCGTGACTGCTAGCGGAAACACTCCAGGTCACTCCTGACCGAGGATCACAGTCCAGAACCAGATCGCCGTTCGCCATGCGACTCGCTGATGACACAGTTAACCCAACCCACGCCAGGTTCGTCCCTACTCGTCCAACCAGTTCCACTTCCATATATAGTCATCTCCCAGAACGATCCGCAAGAACTCCTTGCGCCGCCTTTGACACTTGTCCCGATTTGGCCACACACAATCTCAGCGAATCTCATTTCACGTTCGGCCTCTCGCTTCCCGGCGTCCTACTTTTCTCCGCCCAACCGTCGGTGCCTGGTAATGTTTTCCCTCTTCCACTCTCCCGCTTCCAGCCTCGTGCTTTTGCTTTCTCTCATCCACGAGGCACATTCTTCGTGTCATCGGAATACATACATGCTCAACACCACCGCAGATCATGCAACGCAGATCCTCCATATGTCTCAACTGTCTGTGCAAGACCCGTCGCGTGCGTCATATCATACCCCTTGCCACGCTGCGCATATGTATGTATATCCAAATTTCATTCATCTCTTTGACAAGAATGTATGTATGTGGCCAACGGGTGGTTATCGCGAGTCGTCCGCGGGATGCTCGTTGATGAACTAGAAGACAGTGACTCAGGCACCCAACACCCCACTCCTGCCCCCCTGCTTACCATGCCGACCCCTCAACTATAAGCTCTCTCCTTCACCCACCTTTTTCCCGAACCTCACGGTAGAAGAACATTTTCAGAATTGTCCTCGAATAATCCCTCAAGTAAACTCGAACCATTCGTGCCCACCCACCATCATAATTCGCGACACAGAACCAGCTATCAGGACGACACATCGGATGGAAGGCAAGTAGATAATACGTAAAAAAAAAAATAACCCCAACTTCATGAAGAAGCTCAGGCCGAGGGTCCACCAAACCTTTCTTTTATTTCATTTTCCCTCACACAACCCGTCTTGCCTCGCGATAGCAACTCGAAAGGACATGCGACATTTGGCGAAAAATTATCCGGGTCCGGTCTTCTAGACCCACAAGAAATTTCTAAACAGATCATTCAATTAACCACTCCCACAACAACAAGTACATGTGTATACCAGGAAATTACTACAACCGCCTTTCGAATTACTACAAACCTTGGGTACTTGTCCCACCCCCCCTGCCCTATACTTTTCTTTTTTTCTCAACCACGACGCGCCCCCGAGTCCGAGTGACTCCGTGTCGGTAGAATCATCCGGAGTTAGGCGCGCATGAGAGCAAGTAAAGTAGCCTAACTGAATGTAGTATGGTACTATCTAGCATCCTACCTTCGTGTGCAGTGTGGTTTAACGAAAAATCTTATCAGTCGCCTCTCGTAAGTAATCGGAAATAATAATAACGAAATCCCTTCATGTCATAACAAAGCGATAGACTACTTATCATAATTTCATAGTTGTCTGTCCTATTAACTCGGAACCCGCACTCCGAGGCGCTCGTCGAACCGACAAGCCGATCTTCGCCTGTTCGCACCCTGTATGGACCCCTGCCCCTCCACCCGTGAACAATCCACAAGAACAGGAACCCAGTCAAGTCAATTCTCCCTGCCTGGCAGTCCACAAACAAACCCTGAGCCCCTCTACAAGTACTAGTTACTTACAAAGACCAACACGCACCCATCGCTCGGCTCTGTCATCGCACCATGCATACTCTCGATAATATAACCAACTAAGCTAAGCGCTACGATCATGCAAGTTGGAATGGAAGTGCTATGCATATAGACTAAGATACATAGATAGTATCATGTACAACTAAGATATTCGGGGTGCGTGAGGGGTGGTGCGTGACGTATGTACATAGATTTGGCACTGGCACTGGCA
>JAGGAS010037692.1:5925-18112 GCA_017657355.1 Termitomyces sp. K1Ac | reverse complement strand
TGTATGTATCTTGAATATGTCCGGCCGTGGACGTCGATGATCCTTTACGAAATGAAATGAATAACATAAACGTGTTAAGGTCTGCAGTCACATGCCCCCGTCACATCGTACTCAGACTGTCAAAAATTTACAGTTATAAACAGCGTTGCTCCTTTAGTTCGCTTGGATATCGGCGCGTGGATGTTGCGCCAGACGAGGTGCAGAAATGTGGACTTGATTTCTGGCTGGGTTAATACCAGACTTCATTCATCCGTCATATGCCAGCGGCGCAACTTCGCGACTTCTCTAGAGAACACGCCTTCTGTGACAGACCCCACGGAATATTGCAAGGATCTTGTCCGAAAACACGACTATGAGGGATATCTGATATCCCACTTCTATCCGGAGGCTTCCAAAGGTGGGTATTTCGCGCTTAAAGCATTCTCTGTGCGTCTGGTCCATGTTCGACTTAAAACGGAATGGATTGAACAAACAGTGATTTGGTCAGGTTGAGCTTGCGATGGTACAAGAACATGTATCGAATCAAACAATAGGAAAAATGAGGATGCAGTTTTGGAGAGACGCTGTTAAAGGTATTCACGAGGTATGGTGTCTAGATTTCGATGCATACCGTCAATTTTTACCATTTGAATTACAGGAGAAACCCCCCCGGCACCCCATAGCGCTTGCTTTGCACCAAGCCTCCCAGCAAGTCAATCTTCCTGCATACCATCTGAAACGAATAGTAGACGCTAGGGTACGTCTCACGTCGAATCACGAGTTAAGACTTTGCTTGCTCATACTCTAGCTCAGGACGCGGAATTAAGCACTCCAACACACATGACAACGGAATCTTTAACAGCCCACGCAGAGTCAACCTCAAGCCCGTTACTCTACCTCTTACTTTCCTTGCTATCCCTTCCATCATCCGCCCTTTCACATGCCGCATCTCACCTTGGCACGGCGCAGACATTCACCACTCTGCTTCGAGCACTACCTTACCATGCAAAGCAGGGTCATGTGATCATACCCGCCGAAATTACCGCTAAACATGGTGTCAGGCAAGAAGACGTCCTTCGATATGGACCAGGAGCTGAGGGGATATCTGATGCAGTGTTTGAGTTTGCGACTGTCGCGAATGATCACCTCATCACTGCTCGTGAGATGCTGAAAGAGGAAGGGATGGGAGGGAAAGTGCCGACAAGGGCAGTGCCAATATTCCTGGCCGGAGTGAGTGTTCCGTTCGGTTTCGGATGATCGCTTTTAATGCCAGACCAGATTCCCGTCGCAAACTATCTAGCACGGCTTGAAAAGACCAACTTTGACGCATTCGCGCCCACCTTGCAGTCGAGAGATTGGAAATTACCTTGGCAGATATGGAGGGGTTACTACAAAAGAGAATTTTGAACAAAAATAGAACTGATTTGCCTGACCTCATGAGCCCTAATAAGGCAATTTGATTGACTTAAACAATCAGTCGCCGTCCGAATTCAATCTGCCTGGCCGACGAGTGGCACTCGTGCATAAGGAGACTTTATTCTCCACCATCATCACTGTTATCACTCTTGTCAGTGGGCAGCAGCTCTCACGTCTCCCTCTTCTCCGCGTTCTTTTCTCTTCTCCCCCAACCCCCTCGCTTGTTCGGCTGCTCGGCACCATGGAACGTCTCTGCGGTGAGCGTGCTGCCCTAACTCACCGTTGCATGGTTCTCAACTTCTACATTAGATGAAGTCATCCAGATCATCTTCTACGAACTCCTGGACCCAGGCCCCTTGTCGCATGTCAACAAGCGATTCTACCGTTTCTCCCAAGAACCTTACGTCAGGGCACACTATTTCCTCACTCGTTACGGTCCTGCCGAAGCAATGTTTCATGCGTTGGGCAGAGGCAAGGTTCTCGATGAGCGGGTCCTCGATGTCAGCTGTTTATGTTCCTTGGTCTTTCATCATCAATAACTTACAACTGAACACCACCTCCTTTGTTGTCTACCCCAGATTCTTTTAACCAGCGGAACTCATATCTCTCGATATCTCGTCCAAGTGTCCATGCACCATTATTTCCACACTGCATCTCATTTCATAAAGTCACCCTGGGTTCGCACCGTGCCTTTGGGTGTCTTTTTACATTTCTTAAGGCTAGCTGAAAAGATGTATGGGAATATTCCTCGGGCTAAGGTAAGTTTCACTCCGTTTCCTGAGCGCAAATTTCACCATGATTTAGAATGAGGATGACGGATATCTCTTCAATACCTTCCTCAAACAGAGCAGGTGGCCGTCCTCGCTCAAGACTGTAAATTGGGACACCATTCGAGAGATACTGGAAAAATACAATGTTTGTCTGCGGCATACAACTTGTAATACTCTATTTGAGCTCACATTCTATTCTCTGAAACAGTTCATTCCCTTTTCTAACAGAGTACATTCCTTCTTGTCCAATAATAACACTATTTATTTACCTTCTGTCAGGACCCTCTCATGGCACAGTTTCCGCTCGCCTTGGCTATTGAACCTCGGCTTCTCCCTTATGCTGTGAGGAATGGATTCTACATGGACAGCAAGGTAAGGCAGCATGATTCACAGTTCAATGTCTTTTGGTGGACGGCTATATTCAATTCTTGTCTAGTATCGTGATTTCGTTTTCCGCAAGATGTTCGAACGTACAGCATCCGCGAATGACGCAGCGTCGGAGGAGATAATCCACAATGTACGAGAACTTTGTAGACTTGATCGCACGTCAGTAAAGCAGGTCATCTTTTTTCGACACCAGCCTGATACGCGTTTAGCATGTTTGTGAGCAGGACTGTAGCAGCGGAAGTGTGTATGGAAGCCAAGGTCAATGTGGCCGGCTATCACGCATTAAAAGTCTTAGACAAGTCTGGGGATCTTCGCTTTGAACTTGCGTAAGTTGGATAGCCTGGCTTTGCCCTCTTATAGATCTCAACTAATCATAGTGATTTGGCCGAGGATCTGATCAAGGTAATTTCATTATCTAAAAAGATAGGCGACCCCTATGAACGGACGACTTTTCTAGACATTTGCAAATACACGGTCAATATGTTTTCCAACGTCAACTGAACCCCTCCGCCTCCTGTATTCCGATTATCCATCGTCTGATCCCACTGCTCGCGTCGTCATGTTGGTCATCTTCTTCAACGCCGTCGAAACCCCAAATATCTCCACTACAACCATTCACACCAAACTTGAGGCCCTCAAATTAACGCCAATAACGAGGAAAGATGTATTCAACATTCTTCTAAATCCCTTCATCACCCATCCACAGCTTGTCATCGACTACGCGAAATCGGAAATGGGACATCTAGATGAGAAAAGGAATGGAATGTCGACGCAAGAAGTAAGGAGACTCGTCGAAGATGTTGTCATGCTATGTTTGGAGGTACCTTGTAAAGTACAGCCTCTTGTCATCCTGTTCTGTCGAGATGCTAATGATCCTTCTCAGGGAAAACTACTCAAATATCTTGAATCGCGCTATGATTTCGTTAAAGATCTAGTCAAAGAGGCCGTTCTCAAATACCATATCACGGTTGAAGACCTACCTCCTACGTCCGACGGTTTCGTTGCCAAATTGAGTCGGGATCATACCTTGGTCGACATTCTGCGTGTCAGCAAGGATGTCGAATCGATCCCTACTCAGGCGACGAACGATGCAAAACATCGTATACATTTCGTGGAGTCTTCGTGCGAAGGGGACATACAGGAGATGGATGCGGATAAGGACGAATGTTCTACGGATCTGGTATGTGTTTGTTATATTCGTTTGAGGATTGAGCGAACCTCAACCCTTCCCATGTAATTCTCTGTGATCTTCTTTCGATTATCCATCCATACAGGGAGACATAACTCAAGAAACCCTGACTGCCATGATACGACAGGATGAATTCATGCCGGTCATGCGGTCAAGACGCAGAGTATCCTACCATAGTGTCATGTCATCGGAAATTGCACGCAAACTACCGTATCCCATGGGTTTGCCTTATCAACGTTCTGATTCCTACCAATCTTGACAAAAATCTCGCCCTAGATACTTTACCCGTGGGTCATTGGATCAAACAAACATTCGGCCCTCGCAATCGCCTCACTGCGATATACATGACACATGCAGTCGTTAACAATAGCAATAACGTGAGTGGCTTGAGCAACCGAGCTATCGATGCTTATCTGGCTTCAGATATTGGATAATTTCCTTTGGGGATTTGGACGTGCTTATTCGCAGTCTTCTGAACGTGTCCCAGTGACTCTCAAACACTTCAAAATGCTCGCACGGCTTGGAAAAATACCAGTGAGCTTTTGTTCGTCTCAACTACGTTTAGTCATCAAGTTGAATATTTCCTACCAGAACCATCGCTTGTATGCTGAGATCTTCAAAGGCTGCGAGTTTTACTTGGATGAAGATGATTATATTCAAGACGAAGATGCACTAACGATCACTACACCGGTCAAAACGGAGGCCTCGTCTGTAGTGCTACCCCCTTCCTCGGGCACGAATATTAGACAAGAGACACCGTCATCTTCTCAAGACATCAATCGACGGAAGCGGCCACGCCGGAAAGTGACTACTATCAAGTCCTATGCCATATTCGATTCTGAGGATGAGGATATTTCCGATGATGATAAGATTAAGAAACTGAGAATCCAGGAAAGTAGTCTTCAGAAGTGGATTTTCCACTTGGGGGAACTTTTGAAGGAGGAGCAGCGGAAGGTATGTTTGTGTACAGGTTAAAAATTTGGAAACTCATAGTGGGTTTAGCACAAAGAGCAGAAGAGAAGGCACACTGCACTCTCTGAACCTGGCACCAAGTCTCGTGTGTATAAGGTATGTAGCCGTTCTCGTACGCATGTCTTGTCGACTGACAATCGTCTTCAGAGCGAATTCTACAAATCTCTCGCATTGAACCTTCGGGAACTTCGGTTGAAGGAAGAGGCAAAGCGAATGTCACACCTCACCCCTCAGAATGATGAAGCTGATGAAGATGATGATGAATATCTTCAGACTAGAACAAAGAGACGAAAAACTACCCGAAACTCATGACTATGATTCTAGCATGCGTATTTTTCATGTCTCAGACGTTCTTATTATACTAACGTCAACGTAATCCCTATCTTAACATTTGCAATACTCACGGACACTAAAGCATACTAATCATCATATACATTGATGTCTATTCTTTTCTTACCCAGGTTACAAGAGTAAATTCTCTCCACTTATTCGGTGTGTTCAAACGTATGACGCAGTTAGTTTCGACAAGAAGCTCGTAAAAGAACAGCGTAGTGGTTTAAGTTGTTAGATGAGGTATCGATAATGGATGTCTCTGTCACCCAATTTGTAACCCTGTTCTTTCACCTTGAGCTGACCGTGTGTATAAAATTCTGCTTCATTCCCCTCGTTAACAACACTGTCACGACGCTTGTTCTCGTTCTTCATATAGATTGCGAGGGATGTGGCAATAATAATGGAGAAAGCGAGATACCCGGTCGCGATCGCGTGCGGTATGCGGAAGTGATTAGCAGAGAGAGAAGGTCTATAGATCAACACACTGCAGGAATCATCATTTAGCGCAAGGGCGCATTAGGAGCGATGAGACTCACCCGGCGACAGCGCCGATATCACCAATGGCAATTTGCACAGCGACTGCAACCGCACGTTTGGTCTGGCTAGATACATTTTCACCTGGCCAGCTAGGAAAAACAGCTGAGCCAATCGCATGTACCTGAGGGAGAGACAAACCTGGTCATGAGAGCATTGCCAGTGTATATCCCGGCAGTAGTCAAATGCACACCGACATACTGCGCACCGGCTAGGGAATGCCATGTCAGTCTCGAGACCGGAATGGATCCATAAGCAGTGATCAAAGACACTCACGAGTTTCCATCGTAATCAGAACAATGTAGCCTGATAATTAAATCAAATATCTATGGTTGGAATATCAATGAAGTCCTGACCGATGATAGCGATGACGGCAGCCCCAACAATGAAGGGGGCGCGAAGATCCAGACGGGAGGAAATCCAAACAGTCAATCCAATCGCGAGAGTTGCAAGTGTGTAGGGTGGTACGGTGAGCCTATTCAGGGACCATGGTTCACGGTAAAAATTGTACAAAAATGCCTTGACTCACAATTGGGCTTGCCAGTTAGCATACCCAAGGTCAGCAATAATGGTAGGCTGTATGGACGGTAAGCATGTATTTATCCTAGCGCCGGGTTAAATATACCAAGAATAAGCTCAGAGAGTAAAGCGCAAATGCAATACCATGATGCAAAAAAGCGTAACCCCATACAAGAGGATCTTTGAAGGCCTGAACGACATAGAACCATCGGAATTTCTCTTCTTGTCCTGCATCTGAGTCGGAATTAAGACGAGCGAGAAGCCTTTCGCGCTCTGGCTCTGTCAACTATTCCAAGCAGGGACATCGTAAGTTTGTTTCGTCAGCAAAGATATAAGCGACGTACAAATTTCGTCGAATGTGACCAGGTTGGTACGATGAAATAAGCAATAAACGACACTCCGACAGTTAATAGACCTTCGAGGATAAAGATCCTGCAAGTATTTCCAATATTTCCGCAAAAATCACACGAACCACATACCATTCCCACCCCCTTCGTCCCCCGACTCCTTCCATTTTTCCAATGGCAAAAGCAAGGATGCCTGGCAACCGAAAATTAACCCCTCCGCACGATACAGAAAATGATTTACCGCTGACCTCCAAATGCACCTGCCAAGGCGGCACCTCCGACGTAGATAGCGACTCTCCAGCTGCGTTCGCTTCTATGGCACGGATTGAGTATTGAGGCAGTTGTACCTTGAGATCAGACATGCCTACGATAGTAAACAGAGAAGACATAGATGGTTCCAGGAAACAGCCCAGCTTCGGTCAATCCAAGTACTAATATTATTAATCAGTAACAACAGAACTTTAACATAAACTTGATGTTAGGGCTACTGAAGCGGACACCGAAGAGGCCAGCTTTATTCTTAACCAAACCTTGTGCAATGCCCGCGATGCCCCAGATGAGTGTGAGGGTGGGCAACCAGATTTGAGGATTTAACCGCTTCAAGCTTAGGAATAGATGAGAAATCGAACTGTACAAAAGGATCCAAGCATGACCTACACAATCTACAGTAGAATTAGGCCCGATGTATCAAGTTGGAAATCCAGATGATTTACACACATTGGCGGGAACTTCAAAACTGACATATGCAACGAAATAGAGCGCGAGAGCGGTGTTGTAATCAGGCCCTGATATCTTGAGATCCTGGGTACAATCTGCATTAGAAGTTTCCTTACAGCTAGTTGTGAAATTGCCTGTATACCGTTACTAACCCGTCAATCCTAACGAAACAAGCACATGAGTAAAAAATTGCCGAAAAACTGGTCACCCACTTAGCATTACCGATGTTCGACCTATTGAGACAGGGTGAACATTGATGGACCGTTTCACAGTAGTGCGTTTAGTGGAGAACATACCGGTCGAGGAAGCTCAAGAGGTATAGGGTGATCAAGATAGGAATCAAACTAGTCTTCTTATTAACCCGAATGATAATACAATCGAACACGTTACTGACTGAAGATCGACCTTTCTTACAAGTTTAATGTCTTCTGGAGTTTCGACGCACTTCTTGCTCGGAAGAGATTCAGAATTGTCTAGACGTTTTTCGGCCAGGATGTCTGTAGTATGCATTGGGAAGGGAGATGTGCCAGCTGAAAGCTCTCCACAAGGGGTAGTTGGATACCCATGTTGAAGAGATTTCATCCAGAAATAGAATTCATACCAGTAGTGTTGTCATCATGAGGGTATGATTGCGCAATATAGAATAACAGATGCCTTGATGATTGCTTATCATCACACACAGTAGATATAACGAGTCGTCTACGCGAGACGCGTCGACGTTCGGTTGGTTACATCGAGTACAACCCGAGCGATAGTGACTGGCAGTCGTTGCTGGATAGCCAAGAGAGTTGGTTCGTTATGGACAAGGGGAAATATCCTGGCATGCGTTGATACGCTGAGAGAAATAGTATGTGGTAGTCTGCCTAAAGCTATATATATTGAATGAGCTTTAACTTTAAGTTGAGGCCATGTGCCCACTTTGCGTGGGAACTTTTCTTGAGATCGATCGGGTCGTCGTGCACGTGGTGATCACGACAGCTCCATCGACGGTAATACTGACTGCCAGTAGCATTTCGCACAAACGACCATGGAGGCTTTGTTCTTCAATGTATGCATTAGCTACTCTTCACTTGCCCAATCCAACTCATATATTAGCCTGTAGGCGAACACAGGTTTCCTTGAGGGAATTGTGAGAGGTTACAAGGCTGGCATCTTAAGCCAATCCCAATATGCCAACCTTGCACAATGCGAAACACTGGAAGGTACGCGTCGAATAACGATAACCCTTCAATCGTTTCCCAGCTAGTCTTTTGCAGATTTCCGGACTCAGCTCTCTGCGACGGACTACGGCAATTTCCTCGCTAACGAGCCGCTTCCTATCTCAACTTCCACCATAGCAGACAAGGCTACCGAGGTCCTAGTTGAGCAATTCAGATACCTTCGAACCAATGCCGTAGAACCTCTTCGCAAGTTTCTGGACTATATTACGTCCGTTTGAATCGTCTTTTTGTTACCCTCTGTGCTCATTGCCAATCCAGTTATGGTTATATGATCGACAATGTCATCCTGCTCATTACCGGAACACTACACGAGCGTGATACTCATGAGCTAGTGAAACGTTGTCATCCTCTGGGCGTGTTCGACTCGATGCCAGTACTATGTGTCGCTACAAACGTCGAAGAGTTGTACCAGAGTGTACTCATTGAAACACCAATCGGTACGTCTCCTGAAATGACGGCTCCGCAGCATTGACTCTCGCTTATAGCTCCCTACTTCCGTGAATGCCTGACCGCATCCGACCTCGATGACCTCAACATCGAGATCATTCGAAATACGTTGTACAAAGCCTACCTCGAGGACTTCTACAATTTCGCCACCACCCTGGGTTCCCCAACATCCGATGTTATGCACCGCATTCTCGCATTCGAAGCCGACCGGCGGACAATTAACATTACCATTAACTCTTTCGGCACTGAGCTGTCAAAAGAGTCACGCGCAAAGCTCTTCCCCGCCATTGGCCGTCTTTTCCCAGAGGGCAACAACCAGCTCGCAAAGGCGGACGATATCGACCAAGTCCGTCAAATATGCGAGAACGTGTCCGAGTACCGGTCTTTCTTCTCCGAAGCACCTACAGGTGCTAGCTCGGGTGGAGATGATTTTGGGGCCATGGCTGCGCGGCTCGAAGACCGTTTCTTCTCGACAGAAGTGGAATTGAACAAGCAGGCTTTCTTGCAACAGTTCCAGTACGGTGTCTTCTACAGCTACATGAAGTTGAAAGAGCAGGAGATTAGAAATTTGACCTGGATTGCAGAGTGTATTGCGCAGGATGCGAAGGACAGGATCCAGGACTTCATACCCATTTTCTAACTCTATCAATTTCTCTCCATCTGGGCTTAATTCATGGGCCTTGTTCGATCGAGGCCACCGGAACATGGATTGTGGGGTGATCGATTGATAGTGGGAACACACAAGAGCCATTGCCGTTGAGGGCAGGCAGATACATAGAAAAGATAATGTCCCTTCGGAGACTGCGCAGTAAACCAGCCTACACAACCACCTACACGATACATGCATTAGTTCAAAAAGGGTGGGTCAATACAACTTGAACATACCGGCCAGCCAGAAGAGAAATCGAGGCGATTGATGCCGAGCTAATATAGTCAGAACCAAGTCGGCTACGAATGTGTCCTGAAGGGCTTACGAAACTTCCAGCCGAGGTATAATAATCTAACACAGATTGTAAGCCAAAAATATGGGATACAAGTTCGCAGCGTACGGTAAACGAGGATCGGGCCATCCACGTCAGTCATGAGATCTTGACCACCCGGCCCAACAATCTACGACATCGAAGAAATCAGTAAAGGTTTCAAAGATTGGTTTTCCCATACGTTGTCATGGGTTCCTACAACGAGGGTTCCACCGCCATTGAGAAGAGATACACCAGCTTGATCGACATAACCGCCAGTCGGACTTTCGTTGAATATTTTGTGTCAAAAGATAGTTTTTCAGGATGCCTTGAATTCTGACCTTGTGGATCTCCCAACCCTGATGTTATAGGTGCTAGACGTGCCCTGGCAGCAATTGTCCCAAGATGAGAACAAGTAATAAAAACTGCCAAATTTGTAGATATTGCTAGCTTCAATGGCACCATTATTGGCCGTGCGCTGTGCTAGTGATATGACAGCCGAGCTTGTGGGTTTCCCGGTCGAAGAACTCAGGCTGGATATACGTTAACACCGAGGACAGAGATGAAATAGGCAATCAGATGACAAACATTTCGAGCTTAATGCCAGTCCAGAAACTACCAAGAGAGAGGTACCAGTTGCTACCCTCTGTGATTCAACTACCGAGTTATTCTATTGGTTGTAGAAGAGGGAACAGACTTACCAATGAAAAGACTGGGGTGTATTGATTAAGTGGGTGATTAGGAATTCCAAGCAGGCTGATGGGCCTTAACTCACTTGGGATCGATGGCCTGTATGGCACATTAGTGAACCGAAGACAAAGGGGAGAGCAAAACAATGACGTTGTAGTTATTGGAAGAAGAAGTCGAAGTAACAAGGCCTTCATGTGTAAAGCTACCTGCTAAGCTTAGGCATTGTTTGGACTAGGGCGAGTCATGGAACTCACCAGGCAGTCCGGTGGATGATTTGGCGAAGAAAATGGCAGACTCGTATTAGGAACAAGTTAATTAGGTACATGCCATCAGCGAACAATCATACTGACCTTTTGGGAGCCAAAGGTCGAGGCCGCATAATATAGCTTTTCCAGGTCTCAATAGTTAGTCTAAAGCGGGAACAGAAATGTCGCGACCTCTCACGTAGAATTCCCCGTTGAGGTAGGTACAGTCAGGTGCCCAAAGGGCTCTAAACCACAGTGACTTCAATTTCTTGGCCGCCATAGTACAAACGCGCGATTCACCCATTAGATGTTCCCGTATATGGGTCAGTCCAGCTTGCACCATTGGGCCAAACTACTCCTCTGAACGTCCAGGCGGTGCGATCCGGCGACGTTCTAATTTCAATGCCTATGCCAGTAGCTGGAGAAAGGTTTAAGCAAAGCTACCATCATGAGCGAGGAGAGCGCACAAAAGACGAAGTAGGTTCCAGAATTATCTTTACACATAGTTGGATCATGGACGGCAGTGTCGCCAGTTACGACACCGGGTCCAACGACAGCACGGACGAAGGCAGCAAACAGCAGAGGCGTGAAAAAGGCAAATAGATTCATCTTAAGAGGCTGGTTCGGCGACACCAGGATGCATTTATAGAATATCGGACTGCGTTCCCTTGAAATAACCGAAGATGTCCCATGTCAGCGGTCACGTAAGTATTACTCCCCAACGGCAAACGACAGGGAGTCGCCTGAGCCAAATCGGTGTAAAACGTGAGATGGCAGAAGTCGAAGACGGACCGCCAACTTCCGCCAGTCCTCCGAGGTCGGGTGGTTAAGTCCACGTGAAGATATCTAGCGCGATGCATTGGGCTAAGTGTGAGACATTATGCATTGACTGTCAGGCAGCAATGAGGAAGCACAGGAGATACTACTCTATCTCCTATTTGCTTAATTAAATGAGTCTTGAAGTCGCGGTTCAACACATGGGTGTCATTGGTCCAAAAGAACCTGCAGTCTGTAGAAAATTCGCGTGAGAAGGGACTGGAGTACAATGAGTATTCCTCTTGATTTAGGCAAATGACGCGGACAGAGAGTTATGGGCGCAGGCAGTTGCCAGTGAGAGTCGTGAGTAGGCAGATTCGATGAAACACCTCTTGTGTATCAGCTAAGTAGTTGTTGAGCAAGAAGTACAAGACACAAATCTTCAAGCGAATAGATCCAAGTGCAGGTATGCGTGCACAAAGACATCCCTTGCTGGGAAGATAACTCGGAGAGCGGTGCAAACTTCCGACGTCTTCATCCGACTGTGGGCTCGCTTTTCGGAGACTCAGGAGAATGTTTCCGGTCTTCGCTCCCATCTATAAGCCCATATAAACCTTCTCTCTCCCACTAAAGCGAAAGCTCCCGACATTGTGTGTTCCCTTCAAGCCACCATGCAAGCAATCAGATGGCATCCTCCTGCCTTCGAT
>JAGGAS010037690.1:0-12162 GCA_017657355.1 Termitomyces sp. K1Ac | reverse complement strand
GGCACTTGTTAGATCCAACGTTCTGAATCGGCGGGACTGTCTTGACTTCTGGAGTCTGAACTTTGTTTCATTGCGATTTCGGTCCTTATGCGGGACATCTGTTTACCTGGGTAGTTGGCATGATGCTCTTATCCAAACCTTTCTCACCCCGTGTGCACTCAGCTCCGATCTAGGAACTTGATTCTCATGATTAATATCAATCCCCCTCTCTTCGAGTCTCGAGATTTTCCGATCATGGAGAAGCGGTCCTGCATGGCTTGATTCTGATTCAACTTCAAACTTCATAAAGCCTTAGTAGTCGTTTCGGCCGCACGTATAACACTCTTCGATGTCGTGGAACATCACCAGTTTGTATTGGATATGGAAAGACGTCACTTAGCATCCCGTGAGTCTCTTCTTGCATTGGCAGTTCCAGGCTTCTTCCGAATAAGTCGAAGGCGAAGTTGAAGATCTAGGGAAGACTACTGGTGGGCGGTGCGTGTGATTTCGCTCGTGTCCCTCCGCAAAGGTCGGGCAGTGTAGTTTACTGCGGCGTATGATTGCCTGTTCAATACACAAGGTGATGTTCGAGTTTTTTTCTTCTTCATCGAGAGAAGGTAAATGCTGTCTCCTGTTCGGCCTGTGCAGTGTCGATTGTTTGACGCGTTGCTCGCACATGTATATACCTTTAAAATAGTACTGACGTCGTCGATCTGTCAAACGTGTGGGGTAACCAGAGTACCTGAAGCCGCAACTCGTGGTAAACGATGGCATCAGCCAGGAAATACATTTGGACCTAAGTACTTACACTGGAACCGCGATCGTTATGGAACGTGTCAGTATTCATTCAACTTGTATCTCAATACCTCTTCAGTGGTTGATCAAGATCGTACGTGTGGACGGCCAGCGTGCGCCCATCAGACACCTTCAGACACTCTAGTAGCTGCATGTAGTGATTTCTGCCAATATTCAGGCCTTCTTGCCGGCGGTGCCCCATATCTCGCGCTGTACATCACTACGGGGCGCTACTCTCTGTGAATGGTCCGAATCGGGGTCATCTTGTATTCTGGTTTACGACGTAGACAAGCGACGGACAAATCAAATTGATTCTGCACACGCTTCTCTCTTCTCAACGCGTAATCCTTATCCCTAGTGATGAGTAGTTAAAATTGTATAATTAGTAGAATCTTTGAATAAGGAAAAAATAAATGGAATGGGAGTTCATCTAGTTCTCTATAGTCTTGTACTTACTTATTCCGTATGCACTATTGTGCCTTGTGGAAGAATAGTCGACAAAGTTGATGATAGCTGATAATGGATCATTCAGGGGAGAAGCATCACTATCTTATTTAATTACTTACTTGGGTGGCCGCTCTAAAGGCTACTTATTGGTGTTTATTGCGGGTCTCTCCTTCGTGAACGATGGATGTAAGTGTTTGAGTGTTTTGAGATACAAAGGACTACACTAATACATGGCTGTAAACTCTCATCGGGAGAACCATTGACTGATGAGTGTGAATGACGGCTTGTACATGTCACACATAGGATCTTACATACGATGGTGGCTTTCCATGGAACCGAGGCCAGCCGAGGTTGACGAATACGGTGAGATTGGTCAGGGATCAAAGATCGATGGCGTGGCAGAAAGAACACACATGAGGCACTTATAACGCGTCGCTGGATGCAATATTGACGCGTCATTACGCGTCATTACGTCTCTCTGTCCAGGCTCGCCTGCTTCCACACAAGACAAGGGGCATTATCCTAGGAGAGCCCAAGTAAGGAGACAAGGAGGTGAGTTTAACGTGGTGGGCTCCGGGTTAGCTCGTCGGCACTGATCCGTGGTTTTGCCAGACCATGAGGTGGTTGTACCTGCCGATAACTGGGATTCCATTTCAGTTTGTGACGCTGATAGACGTTGCACATCTTACGATCATCATGGCCCCGTGAGCAGTCTTGTTGTGGGTCACAGGGTAACAACCATGTAGGGATTGACAGAGTCGCGCGAATGTAGTACGGAAAAATAAGAGTTGATGCGATAGAATGAATCAAGATGGACATACTTAGAGGATGATGCGGACGACCAAGTGGACAATTTAGCGTGGGGCACCGTCCGGTCTAGAGGAACCGAAACTGTCACTCTAGAAACGATTACGGCGATAGCATCTTCATCAAGCCACCAAGTAGGCTGCCATCTGTCCTAAGTTTACTTACTGGTTTGTCATATTCATGGTTAACAATGGTTTCAAGCAGTATGGGCGCAAAGTTGGACAAGTTCGTTGATAGAAGTTGTTTGCAACAGCCAAGCTATTTACAAACCTGGTGGGGACGCGTGAGATTCGGATGTCTGTATGTAGTGCAGTTGGGATGGTGGGTTTAGATCAAGGTTGTCATCATCGAAGTTCGGCTGGAGAGGGGAGAAGCCTTTCCTTGAGGCTACCAAAAGGGACCTTAGACGACCCTGCATGGGATCAACAGAAGCGACACAAAAAACATCTGGCTGGCAGACGCGCAAGTAAAAAGAGGAGGTTGGGAAGATGCTTAGAGAGAGCTTCGATAGGGGATTGCTGGATACCATTGACAGGTAATGAAATTGGGAGAGAAGAACTTGAGAATTGAAGTGCCCTGAGCCGTGATGGCACCTTTATACTCTTCACGATCATCACATCTCTCGCGAAAATATATAAACCAATATGCCGGATTCTCATCGGGCCCTGTCGTGTGTTCCCCCCCTCTCAAGTCGTTCCAGCACTGCGTTAGGCGGCTGCTCTCTTCATTGTTCTCTTTATGCCTTCTCTTCGTCGTACCATCTCGTCTCCATCTGTTAGGTCCTCGCCTTATCCAGCTTTTTCCAGTGCTGTCTCTGGCGGTCCAGGAACACGCTCCAGTGGCCACAGGCGCTCGTTGGGCTCAGAGACGAGCACTAGAAGAGTCTTAGCTGACATTGAGTGGTGGAGAGTTGCCGACGGTCAGCGCGATGCTGATCCTGACCAGGAGTCAGAGGATCCTAACCATAACCAGGTGCCTGATTCACCCTCAGGCCTTGGTTCGGCGCTGGGAGGGCTTCTGAGTTCCTCAGTGCTATTCGGTGCGGGCATTGGTGCTGAGCACTCTGTAATGGTTCCGCTCGTGGTGGGCTCATATGAGGTTGGTACTTGGTTTTTTTTTTCATATAGGTTATTGCATGGTCCTGACACTCGATCAGTCATCTGAAGTGTTGCCGACCAATGAGTTTTTTGGGAACGACAACATCGCCCACTATGCGGACTTCAGTGTCTCGCCCCTATCTGCCGCACCCGACCTTTGCAACTGAGGCACTGGGACTATGTACTACACAAAACGAGAGATCCGACACACGTTCGTCACTCTTCTAGCCAGTTCCCACCAGCCTGCGCTAAAAAAGGTGTTTTTTTCCTTTCTTCATTCACCAACCTTTCAGTTATCTGTCGTCACCGCCACCCACTACCATCAACATCATCAGATTGACCATCCTTCCGATATTCACCTTCAATCCGCACGACATTCCGCACGGCCCGCATCAACCATCTCATTTACTTCATCTACCCGTTGTTCTTGCATCCATCAACCGGCACTACCATCATATTTCACCCTCATCTTACGAAGTCCCGCACCTTGTGTATTGATTTCCCTCGCAATGTTGCACGAATCTTCACGACTTATTATCCTTGATTATTCATATGGTCTTCTGCTTTCCTTAGGTGTAGGCAGCGGCCTCTGGACTTCTGACGCCTTGACGACCTTTTTATTCTCCTTTACGCGTTTACGTCCATCTTACACTCCTCATTGCATCATTCTTCTATCCTCTTCTCTCATCACTGACAGACTGTAATGACTAGATATGTATCCCCTCATCTTATTCTTCTTTACCTTCCACCCTACTTACCAGAATCAGCTTTCTGGAACTCCTTTACAGTTTAGCTCTCGTTACGACATGTCACGAAATTGCTCTGTTTGTGTTGCTATCGTATCTACATCTTTCCCCTGGTCTGATATCAAATTCGAAATTATAAGCGTCGGCACATACATGCTCGAATCCGATTCGCTGTTCTGTCCAATAGCCGTCCGCAGGCACCCTCGCCTACTACTGTCCTTGTTCTAATTATGAAAAACAAAACCACGCCCGCGCCCACGCTCACGCCTAACCTACAAACATATCTATCCGTTGCCCGCGCCAAGATAGATACTTATGTATACACTAATACACAGAAATGATCCACAGGACTTCTCCATCCAAGGGGGAATAATAGCTTGATAAATGCAATTCATAAGGTGGAGATCGATATCGGTCCCACGTCAACTGAGATTGTGACCAAGTTTTCCACACAGTCTTTTCTGACAGCCCCACCGGGCACGAAAAAAACACGGCACACAACCACCATCGGCTAATCGCACTCCACATGATATGTATTGTGAAATCGCGAGCTCGCACCGCGGTTGTGCGCCCACCCCGAATGCCGACCCGCATGGAAATCATGCACAGGAACAAAGCCAATTGTGCGGCGAATAGCGTAGAAGCAGCGAGGTGGGTTAGGAGGAACAGATATACTCCGCCGAGTGAGGTAATGTGGCCAACTTTTGCTCTGCGGCAGGGCGCGACGTAAAGCCAATGGAGCGTTTTTGACAGACACGAGGGAGAGTGACAGTTCTGAGTCGTGACGCTCGCCACGGAGCAGCCTCAACGCTTCATGCCCATATAGACTTCGGGACCAGAAACTTTGCTCCATTGCGAAGATGCGATGGGTCCATAACGTGCTACGGCGTGCAATGGAGGTGCTGGGGCATGCTTTGGGACAGGTGGAGGTGGAGGCCGCATATGTGCTTGTGTGGGAGGATGTTGAGGATGGGGGTGAGCAGACACATTGAGACGCTGTTTCCATGCATTACGAATGGCCGTCGAGCGAGAAAGAAGCTGAGAGTTTCATTGAATCGAGGGTTAAAGTAGCAAGATGGATTGGGACTTACAGCCTCCTTCTCAACACCATCGACGATGGTTTGTATGATGTTTTCAACGACATTGCGGTGGTTCCCGTTTGGTTTGTCATCTCGGAAACGCATCATGCGCCAGTGCGAGAGGATAGGGTCCCAGTGCACTTCAACTATTCGGTCATCGACTTGCTCGCGTGATAGCTTCAACCTAGGAAAAGAGTAAATCAGTACATTGAACACAATGATAAACCCTGCCAAAATGAGACAAGGCACTGGGAAGGCGGAGTAAACTTACTTCTGCCACTCCTCGTCGTCAACATACATCTCATCATACAATTCGTACTTTGGAACTCCGCGTTCGTCGCCGCACCACACGTGCAAAAGGAACACAGGCTTCGCATGAAAATCAGGCTTGTCGGGTTGATTTCTGATCGGAGGGAAACGTAGTTCGAGTTTAAAGTCGATTGAGTTTTCAGAGGGAGGCTTCCACTTTAGGCTCGAGGAAATTTAGTACGGAAACGCAACGAAGGCGAAGACGGGAAAGAAAAACATACATGTTAGTGTCAGTGCCTGGGGTGTAGGGGGTATTGACGCAGGTGTAAATGAGGCCGTCATTGCCGTGATGAAGGGCCGGGATGTCGACGGCGAAGACCTTGTCAACATGGTACGAGAAGTTGATTTCCTTTACTTTGATACTGAAACCGAGTTAAGCAAGAAAAGGTTATATCGGTTTTAGGCATACTCGAAGGGCTGAGATTTGATCATCTGAGGGTGGTCCTCTAACATTTTAGCATATGGTTTGTAGAACCATTCCTGGAGTCTCTAGAGTCTGAATGAGTCGTAATTCAGTCAGAGGACCTATGGAAAACGCACTCCGTATCGTTTGTCCAGGGGCCGGGACATGACATTTGCCTCATCCACCACCAAACAATCAAACGCCAAAAAACGTAAGGTTTGCTACAACGCGTCAAAAAAGCGCGTATGCCAAAAGTAGTAGTGTCTGCACCTCTTTTGTTCGTGGGTTCACATCAATGACAAGCTCGCCGTCAATGAGAGTATCGCGCAATGGTACCATAGGATTCTCATGGTGCGGGAAGAATACACCAGTGATTGTGTGGTATGTATTGTGACGGTCGATCTTCAAAACATTAGTGTCAACACCCTCGCAGGCTACCACATGTGGGTTAACGGAGGTACGCACCAGATAAAGTGACTGATCTCCCGAAACTAGATTCGTGTTGATAAGAAAGAGGACGCGGACACCGTCTGACTTTTCGCAGACCCAGTAGCTGCACCGTGTGAGTAGTTGACCAGACATTCAACGAGACACTTCAGCGTACTCTGCACTCTCCAATTTGTCGAGATCTCTCATGCCGAAGCTTACGGGCTGACTGCCTGGAAACCTGGACACAAGATGAGCGCCATCATGGGTGCAGACAGAGCAACTACCTGGGCCGGTCCATATGACATATCTTGGCAACATGGGCCTTGAGCCAGTTTTCTTGGTCGGAGTTACGCAGTACGAGGGTGCCTGGTATGTCTGGAATGACGGGCATAACCAGGCGCGACAAGAGAGTTGAGTTGAAAGAGTGAAATAAGTGCACAGCTTTAGGTAAGCACTCCTGCCAGACACGCGTCTCTTACTTATATGTATCTCACACAAAAGACAGATTGAAGCTCCAGAAGAATTCGTTTCAACTTCCTACGCGAAGATAATACAGTAAAAAATGCTACAAATAGTATGACAGGAAGAAAAACTATCATCGGTCCTCTGCCCATTCCTGAAGAGAGAAAAAGTTAGACAGTGATCGACCGAAAAAAGAGCTTGTCTTACGTTCTCCTTCCTGATTTGCGCCTGTGGAGACGGAGTCAGACTTAGGATAAAAAAATGTCTGGGATGCTCACCTCCTCCTCAGGTGTGAAGTCATTGACGATGTTGAAGAGTTTACGGATCTCTTCGGGAGTCTTTCCTTTGATCATATTGGCAACGGTTTTGCAACCAACATCACTGAAAAGGGTCGCGTGAAGCTGTGTTTAGACGACGTGATCGGAGTGAGAAACATACAGCAGAGGCTTGATATCGAGGTAATTCGCAGCCAAGATAATCTCAAAAAGCATCTCCTGGTCAACGGTGATGAATTTCTGGTCCCACTCGCTGATATCTGTCGTACGCTTGCGCGTCTCATCCTGGTTTGACTCTGTGTCGGCAGCAGGCAAAGGTTCGCCACGATGGTGCTCGCAGTATTCGAGGACCTGAATGACAGTGAGCCACGCCGATTAGGCTCGACTGGGGTACATACCTTTTTCAAGACGCTGGAAGAGACGTTGGGCAAAGGAATCGGCTGATCTGACTCGCCAACATCTGTGTTGGGCGAATTGAATTTGGAGGAAGACACATGTGATCGAATTACAGACCCTCGAGCATGTTCTTGATGAGAACGGAGCGCTCGACAACATCCTTGTCAGCGGTGAATTGTTCGTTGTCAGAAGTAACGAGGAGAACCATAATGGGATGTAAAGACGAGTGTGGCGTTAGAAAAGTGGTCAAGGTGGTTTGGAGAGAATTGAGGGGGAATATTATATCAGACCCCGCTTCGGCAATATCCGGTGTGTCACGACGGGGCCGTACAATTTGTGGATAACTTGAGCACTCTGTGGGTCAACTACAACAAGTCCTTCATAAAAAGCTCTCTTGGAGTTATTATGTCCTTTTTGTCCCGATGCTGCACCGCCGTTAGAAGCCCTTTTTCTGTTCTTGGTATCCTTTTTGTTTCAATTACCTTGTATTGTTCTCAGCTCATCACAGATCCTAGGTGCCATTCGTACTGCAACAAAACGTGCAGGAGGAACCGTGCACAACCATGGAGGCTCCCCTGGTAAGCGGTTGGGTGTCAAGAAATTCTCCGGTATGTCTTGGCTATCTGATCCCGCACTAATTAACAATCAACTTCAACAGACCAACCCGTTATCCCAGGAAACATAATAGTGCGGCAACGAGGGACATTATTCCATCCTGGGCAGAATGTGAGTCACGTTTTGCTCAACTTTTCTGCTGTTTTGTAACGAGCCGTACTGCAACGCAGGTCAAAATGGGACGTGATCACACAATATACGCGACTGCCCCCGGGTTTGTACGGTTTTATAAGGAAAAGTGGATGCGAGGAGACCGACGGTTCGTCGGTGTGGTGCTTAATCGTGGAGAGGTGCTTCCAAGAGACGAGGCAACGCTAGGACGGAGTCGGTACTGCGGGCTTGTGAACCTCAATAGTCCAACACTACAGCCGCGACGCATCGTGGCGAAAAACTAATGTGATGTTTCTACTAATACCTATAATGAATCAATTGACTGTGTGCCGCAGTATTATATCTAATGCAACGAGACCCCTGCTATCCGAAACGTTACTCACCCTGTCTAAAAATAGTCGCTGTTCTAACTTCTCCCCCTTCCCACCACCATGGACGACTTCCAGCTGACTATCACTCCACTCAGACCAGCAGGTAAGTCTTGATCACTCTTCTATTCCTTATTCTCACTACCTGTATCAGACCTGCCGTCAGAAGAGACAATCATCACGGCCGCCACCCATCTTATCGAGTCAACGTCCACATGGAAACAAGGAAAGACATACCACACTAACGTCAAGACCTGCCAGCGCACAAAGGGCCCCGCAGATGGTGCACCCTGGCACTGTCGTATCAGTGAGCATTCACCGACTGAGGCAACCTTCGATCAGCTATGGGCCAAACTCGGCGAAGATAAGGCGTTGAATGAGAAAGAGTCTGAATCTCATACCACTTCCCCGTGGCACGCAAATCTCCTGACGTATGAGATGCCCCTTTTTACATATAGGTTTATCCCGGAGATAAAGGAGGTCGTCAAACTCAAAGAGGTATCCCCGACGGCGTCGATATGGGCGTTGTACTACACATTCAATCCGCCTGTGTCCCCACGTATTTTTACCGTAATGCAGATTCGCCATCTTGATACGGCGTCCGTCAAACGTAAAGGGTGAGAAATTTTGTATCGCCCAGCGTTTTTTGGCTGATCATCTTAAAATAGGATGATTGTCTCACTTCCAATCGACCTCAGTGGACCAGAGGACAAGAAGCTTGCGGCACTCGAACCTGAGGGCGTACGCGGCCGCTATGTCTCCGTCGAGACAATCACCGAACTTGACAACGGTAATACTGAATGGCGTATGGCAACGTCTAGTACCCCAGGTGGCATCATCCCATCGTTTATTGTGGAGAGCTCCATGAACAGTAAGATTGCCGCTGTACGTACCAGCCTTTCTCTCAAGAGAAATCGAAATCTGCCTTACCAAGCTGTAGGATGTGCCTCATTTCATGACTTGGTTACGTCAACTGCCGAAGTAGGAGTTGCCAAAACTGTAATATCATATATCTGGGATTGAAGTCTATCATCTTAAATATACATCTGAGAATGAACAATCTGATTTATGCAAGTTCAAGATATCGCTCAACTTGAGAAAACGTGCGCATCAGCAATACAATTGGGACGTCAAGGTACAGTGAAACAAACCTTCCCAGTTAGTAACAGCCTGGTTCCAGAGCCGTACCTCATGCTCCCTCGTCCCTCCATAATGATCCACGAAGTCATTTCCAAACATGCCAGCCTCCCTGGCAATACTATCAGGACGCATCATCTGCTGCGTCGCTGCCTCTAACGACGTAGGCAACATCTTCACCTGAAATCGGATATCAGTTTGGGGCATCAATCGATTGGAGAGCAAACTCACCTTTCCCGACTCTCTATCCTCCGGAGTCAAAAGCGTAATCGGCTTACACGGCAACGCAAGTTTCTTCTCAACGCCCCTAAGGCCGAGAAGGAAAATCGCGCTTAGTGCAAAATAGGGATTCATATCTGCGCCGGGGACGCGTATCTCAAGACGCGTAGCGGAGGGTGGGACGGAGGGTGGAGAGATGATGCGAACCGATGCGGCACGCGAGTCGTACCCGTATGTGACTGCGTTGGGCGCCCGGAAGGTTTCGCCGCTTACGAGGCGCTTGTAACCGTTGATTGTGGGGACGAGCTAAGATAATCACTATGAGAATGGAGGGGGAGAGGGAGGGAGATTTACCATGGGCATAACTGGTGGTAATCGGTAGGAATGAAGGTCAACTATGGTCGGTTTGGCTTAGGTGGAAGACAAACCATCGACGATGCCATCAAGGATTCCTGCTAAGAACCACTCGCCCTCTTGACTCATGTATCTTGTATCTTCATATTGAGCTTCCTTGCGCCCTTCTTTCCCATCAACTTCAGAAAGGGCAAACACATTGATGCCGTTGCTATCGCGCAAGGACACATGGACATGTCTGTATTCCATATCAGCACTAATATATCCGTCGAAGGACATTGGATGACTAACCCGCTACACCCCGGAAGCTAAGGCATGTTTGATTAAGAAATAAAAGAACGGGAGATGGACGTACATTTCCCCAAGGCTTTGCCATGAAACTGGGTATCACACCATGTTTCATCCCGATGCTCTTGGTTAGATACTTGAACAGGACAGCATTGTCTGCCATGTCGGAGACTTTGGTATATGCAAGGGCGGTTTCGAGAACACCAGGACCCGTTTCGGTGTCTCAAATGTAAAAAGGGCATTAGCATTGTATCAGGATGGTAATTGTAATGGGCTTACGGTGCCCTTCGATGGATATCCGAAATTGTCTGCCCAAGTCAAAGATGTCGTTGAAGTATTCGTTGTTGAGCTGTGTGCGCAGAAGAGAGTAGCCGTGGTCTGGTTGGAAGGGTTAACGATGCACTTAAGGGGGACTATGTCAGGTTAACGCTACGGACTTCCGGGGGTTAAAGGTGTGAGGTCAGTGAACTTCTTCTCTGCTACTGAAGCTGCAGTCTCTGACGGAAGGGCGATCAGTGATTGTCTGGTCAATAAGGGATTCGCGAGAAGGTACCTTTGAAGTTGAAATACTATAAAATGTCGTCATCACACAGTACAAGAATGACTCTTGAGAGCGCGTCGTACCTCATATTCAACACCCGCATAACATTCTCTCCCCATCTTCGCAGCCCTCTCCGATGTGATCTTCGTGATTCCTCTTGGATCCACACACAAAGGTTGCTTGGTAACCGGATGAAGGAACGATATGAGGAAGAACGGGACGTTGTTCTCCCAGGGAATACGGCGGTAGGTAGAAAGGTCTGTGCTCGCGATAACATCTCCCTTTACATTCTGCTTGTTGGATATGAGGAGCTCGCGCGTGTATACCGCGTCGTGAATGTCCCAGCGACTGCGATCGCGTCAGGAGAGTGGATGGTTGATGAGCTGGACAGACACGTACAAGATGGCGCTGCTAAATCCAAATCCGTCTGATGAAGCCGCGCTGAGGAACTTTTCTTTCGACTGTAGAATTTCTCAGAGGCTTGATAGTTACTAGGAGACTAATCGACTCACCATGAACTTGCCCCGGAGCACGCCATCGACTGTCAGGTGTGATGGGTCTTGACTGAAGATAATGTGTGTTCGAATTCATACCATCAATTCCTAACCACAAATAAGAGAATTTGAGCAAATGAGGCGTCGTTCGTTCAAATCGCGTCACTCACCAGCTACTTTGACCTTGGTATCATCTTTCAGAAGAACTTCCAATTCTTGGAGAGACTTTGGAATCATTTGTCAAGTTTCAACGTGTTAGTATAATCCAGGTAGTGATGGCGAGGCTCAACAGTGAAAGGCCCTCTTTATCGGATCCAATGTGTGTGAGACTTCTAATAAAATAACGCCGGAATCAACTTCAGAACATGAACAGTTTGTTCGTTGGCAAGCCAAGACAGGTCGGAAGTGCAAGCGATTCGAGCAGTTGAGAACAAGTTCGGCCCGATAAGTACGTACTCAGTATACCCTGGCTGCCCGAGCGAAAAGGTCTGTATGTCATGAGTATGAGCGGTTGATCAGCGGGCCACGGCGAAGACTCAGAGCAGTGTTGGAGCAGTGGTAGATTAAGTACAATGTACGGTGTCGAAGAGCTAAGTATGCGACACGGGCAGAATCAAACCTCAATCGAGCATGCTACGCTGGATAGGTATGGAATCCTATTCCCACCAAAGGTAGTGGCAGCCTGGCAGGCGCCTCGGACGGCCATATAAGTATGGATTCCAGTTGAAAGGAAACGTGCTATTTGTACAACTTTGTACACCACTCAAAAGCAGTTTTCCACTTTCCGACGTAAACTTTAAAAATTTCAATA
>JAGGAS010037689.1:0-18334 GCA_017657355.1 Termitomyces sp. K1Ac | reverse complement strand
CATGTCGTCATGAGGACTACAGAGTTGGACTGACCTGCGGGCCACTGCAAGATTGTTGTGATATTCAAGCAGATATACCATTATGATACAGAAAGATACCTACATAAGACCAGAAAAATCTCACTTGGGATCCTGCGGTAACATCAGCAACAATCGCGGCACCATCATTTCCACCATGATGGCAAGCTAAGTCAGGATCGTCAGCAGCAACTAGATAACACATAAGCAGGGGCTGGATCGCCATAAGTAGGTAAGTACATACCGAATCCGTCGTCGCTGATTTTCCTCACGATCCGTTTGGGAGGAGGAGTAAGGTAGCTTATTTATGTAATTTGGTGTGAAATGAATTTTACTGATCAGAGACCATAAACAACATACCCATCACTGAAGGGAAACCATCCTGGGTATTCCTGTCCGTCCAGAATGACGCTATGAACATATCCATGACTTAATACTCTTGTAAAGGTATTACAGAGAGACACCATGTGGAAGAGTATCAACCAAAACATTTCAAAGGACGAGAATGTGCCCGAGAGTGGTGGGGTAGCCACAGCGGCTGAGGAAGCATAATATATGGTCCTTGAACACGAGGCATCACCTCACATCCAGACCACATGAGGCAAATTGATGTAACAAGCGACGCTTTTGAACTTTATGTCGGCCAGCAGGGAGAAACGTTGTCGGACTTTCCAATTTTTCTATCCAGGCTCAAACAAGCCTTTGGAACAGCATACCTTCACTATTGTGACCCCATACTTTGATCGGGCACAATAACTTTAAGCATAACGTATCCTGAAGATCATCTAGCAATAGCCAAAGTCAATGTAAATATACAAGAGATATCAAGCAGAATCTATCGATCATCAATGAGATGAACCAATCGAACCATTGTTCTAGGGATCCATTTCATCGTCTGTATCCTCAGGTTTAGGTCCTCCTTCGCTCAGCCAACGAAGCTTACGCAATCTTCTGCGTTCTTCTTGCGCCTTAAGCTGGTTACGCGTCATTTTCTTCTTCTTCTTTATAACAGGTACTGTAGGAGTGGCTTCATCACCACTTGCAACAGGAGTCGCGGCTGCAGATGTTGCAGGTGTCTGAAGCCTCGATCTGACCGGCGTATTGGTCCCGCTGCCTTTGGGAGACTTTCCGTCCAAAAACGCGTCCTCAACCAAGGCAACCTTCCCTTGATGGGTCATGCGTCCGTCATTCACGTTCCAAATTTCAGGGCCTGAAAGAAAAAGGCGTTTATAGGTGTGCAGATAACCAAAGAAAGAACTGACACAGAGCGGAGACAAACTCCTGGTTATGGGAAATGATGACCTATTAGACGTCATTGAAGAAGAGCACCACGATCAAAGTCATCAGTACGTACGACAGCACCTGCCCAATCCCTGATGGCAACGGCTAGGCCACCGAGGGCCTCACGGTCCAAGAAATTGCTTGGCTCGTCCAAAACACAAATCTATCGAGACTTCAGTTGATACTTCCGGATTGTTGGAATTATTATTTATACCTGTGGATTGTTCCATAGACAAGCAGCGATGACCAGTTTGATCTTTTGGCCTAGCGAGATGTCAGAATGGCAGGTCAGCATGACCGGGTACAGTGCCTACCACCGGACAGGCCCGAGATTTCGTTGTATTGAGCAATATCCCCGTCCAAACCAATTTGTTCCAGATGTTTGCGAACAAGGTGAGCAGCAGTGTCACGGGCTCCAGCACCTTCTCGTGACGCTTCAAGATCATCAAATTGCTGCATGGGTTTGGCAAAGCCCTTCGCCAGAAGGTCGTCACGCGACACCCAAGTATTGAACTTATGATCGAGACCACGCCACTTGACCTCGTATTGGAAAGATTTTTTGAGCTTTTGCCGTCCCAAGAGCATCTGTTGATTCTTTAGCTTCAAATATGTGACAAATGTGAGATTGAAGACGGACCTCGAGCTTACGTTTCGATCCGTCTTTGCCAACCCACTCAGTATCAAAGACGCGTTTCTCCTCAGGTGTCAAGACACGGGTAGCCTTTTCCAATAGCTCGCCTACCCAAAACTATTATAGAAACTGAATGCGACAAAGAGCTCAACTTACGATCATGACCGTCCTGGAAACGCCATTGAATATATCCAATGGGAGTCTTCTCTAAATGGCGTTCTTTTCAATGGGTTAGCGTAACTGGATATCAAGACTCAAAGACGTGTTATTTGCCTATATGGTGAGTGGCATGTTGTGAAACGTAGCCCACACGAAGTGCAGGATGTTTGTAAACAGTGCCCTCTTGAGGTATAGTTTCTCCCTTTGGGGCATCTTTGAGTATATAATGTCATCGACAGATGTAAGTGATACTAGTCATACCGTAATGAGCTTAATGAGGGTTGACTTTCCAGCGCCATTAGGGCCGATCACACCAACACGACTAAAGCCAAGTCAGAACATGTTTGAAAACGCAGTGAAAGGATGACCTTGAAAGTGAGAGCGCACAGCTAACGTTATACAAGCTAGGTGTGCTCCTTCCGGGGTATGTAAATGTACAGTTGGACAGTTTTAGGATGGCACGCGTAGGACTTCGAACACCCATGAGCGAACCTGGGGGAGGGAAAGAAAACTTGACAGAAGTTGCGGCGAGGGTATAGTAGGATTTTGCCTCAGGGTGTTTTGTGACAAAGGCAGACAGGTTTCCAGGGTAATAAACGAGCTAGGACGGAGATTAGCTTAGCTCACAGGATATTAAAAGATGTTGTGTTGCCTTTTTCGACTCATAATGAATGATATCAGTCGTAACATTGTCCAAGAATCTGATGATAGTATGTGAGTAAATCATCTTGTATTTTATCTGGTACGTACCCAGAATCATGGCTAACGATTAGGCAAGTGACTTTTTTTTGGGAGATAAGGTATTGTTCCAACCACTTGACTGATGCTTTGTCCAACTAGCAATGAGTCGTCAGGATAAGGATCATCATTCCTGCGACGCTGAACCTACATGATTAGTCGGCTTGAAAGGGTTGAACAACGTTCAGAAGGGTTGGTTCATGGACCAATGATGGAAATTCACCTCATCGAGAAGAAGAAGATCGGCTTTGTAAAGCATAGCTCGAGCAAGCTCAAGTTTCATTTTCCAACCACCCGATAGACCACCAACGATTTCGGCTTGCCGTTCATCATCGAAACCGACTTCAAACAGCTGATCGCGTATTATAGAGCGGGAAATATTGATCAACGCTGGGTCTGAAGAAAACAGTTTGAATGGATCGTATTTACTGGAGTATCGCATGTATGCACTTACCAGCAGCAATGAAATCAAGCACGCTCAGGGAACCATCTTCGCCTTGCAGCGAATGCTCAACCATCACGCATCGGAGCTGGCTCTGGGGAGGAAAATTTTCAACCTTCCCTTCCTTGAGCTGACGCATAAGTGTTGACTTTCCGGACCCATTGGTTCCAAGAATACCATAACGACGACCACGGATGAGTCGCAAAGTGGTGTGCGAAAGAAGGAGAAGTGCTCCATAAGCCAAAGAAAAGAGGGTATCACATAAGACTTCGCCCTCGTCCGAAGACACGGCAGAGAGAGTATACTTAGCCTGTTATGAACTGTAAGCTTGGCGGATGGAAGCAGAAGGAAAAACACTCACCTGATCTATTGCATGATAGTGTAGACGTATGGCTTCTGCAAAAGCAGTGGCAACATCACCACCCGTCCATATCGCTAGGTATACACCGACGCAACGTCTCCAGGCTTCGGTGTCGTCGAAGTTCCGTGCAGCCACAAGATCTGCCACCATCGAAGCTTGAAAGTCGAGAGATTTACTCAACAATGAGAACTTTGGAGCACCGTTGAGTAGAAGATCGGATGGAAGTTGGGACACCAAGGTAGAGAGCGCTGCGGCAGTCTCCCCGGCGATGTCACGATGATTGACCGGTGGGCCATTAGCTGATGCCCCTGACTTGAGAAGGGTGTTCAGTGCGGTCTCCGCAAAGGCGCGCACTTCAGGGAAGGCAGCACCGGTAGCAATCTTTGTGACACCCTCAACAAGAGGGCTGAGGTACGTTGCGGCGACTTTGGGATCACGGACAAGCTTAACAAGGTTTTCGATGACGACGACGGTACGTCGTTGAACTTCCATACTCCTGTCGTTAAGAGCGCGGAGAAGCAGTGGAACGAGCACGGCAAGGGCAGGTGCAGTGACCTCTGCGACGAAGGTAGTGGAAGAAAGGGCTTTAATACAAGCTGGAACGGAGTCGGGATTTGACATGCATTTGACGAGAACAGGTATATGGGGTGCAAGATCAGCATTGGCAAGGGTAGTACAGAGCAGGGTAGCGCTCTTAATAGCGGCAGTTGAAACCTTTGATTGTAAGCGAGATGATCAATACGAACTGTAACAATGATTTCAGACACACCTCTTGCTTGGTATCGTGCATGGCGTTTTCCACCTTGGGGAGAAGGGTGCCCAATTCCGCTGCTACAGCATCTCCGGCAGAGGTAACAAAAGTTTTGAATGCGTCAAGAACGCCAACTTTGGTACGCCATTTTCCGGCCTCGAGGATAGAAACAAGTGTGTCGAACACTATCCGGGTCGATGGTGGAGGGAAGAGCTTTAGGATAGCCTTAACGGCAGTAGAAGCCGCGATTCTAACGACGTCGCCTTTATCCATGTAAAGATCGAAGAGGATGGGTAGAGAGGGTAGTAGTAGGGGCGCAATTGGGGCACCGAGAATAGTCGCGAACGAAGTGAAAGCAATGGCGGCAGATTCGCGTTCATAGCCAGATTTCTTGTTAGTCGCGAAGGCGTGGAGAGTTTTCAGTATATTGTTGTCTCTGAGGAAGGAGCATCTATTAACTTTGAGGACCAAGGAAGATGATGAGGGCGTACTCAAGGGACTGAGGGCCTGTCTTTGCTACTTCACGAGCGAGTCTGTCTGCAGCAGCTTTGGCATCTGAGTAGCAGGTTAATTATAAGTCAAGACCCACAGATAGAATGGTCGAGACTCACCAGGCGCAGTGGGCGCAGATCGAAGGGCGTCAAAGAAGGGGGCATAATGGGCGTCAGGCATTGCAAACGAGGATCTAATGGTTTGAACGGAGATCGGGGTTACAGAAAGGATGGAGTAGTAAATTGTTCAGTCTAAATTGATGTGGAGGGGCGTGAATGACAACTCTAAAACTCAACCCAACGGCCGCAGACGGCGATTATGAAGAAAGATGGTAAGTACAAAACTTTTTTCACGCGATTACTTATCTCGATCTTGCCGATCATCACATTGACAATATGGTGGCAGTGCGATTAGATAAATCAGTTCTACCCTACTAACTCATCGTCCGGATAGTCAACCTTGTCGTACAACCGGAGGGTCTCGTTCCAGTCTCGTTTACGTCTCCTGCGAATGGAGAAATAGCGTCTTGTACTGTCCCATGGACCACTCACTCGCCCCTTCTCCCTTCCACCTGCTTTTATGAAGTAAGACTCCGGATCTTCCGGAAGCCCAATCGTATGGGCCAGATTCATAACACGACTATGCAAATCTGTCCTCCTGTCGTGCATACCTCGAAGTGTCGGCTTTCCTACCCACAGGAGTCGCCACAGTGCAGTATAGGCGCGAAAAGCCGAAACCGCATCCTCGAACCACCGCAACGTCATCCACATAAAAGCAGGTACGAGGACAAGAGTAAAGGGAGTGATGGGCCAGGTAAAAAGAGCGGCCGCGAACCAGACAAATAAACCAGAAAACAGGCCGTATATCAGTTTGTACTGTGCTATCTCATCCCATGTGTCAAATATAGGTCCAGTCTTCTTGAAATTGTGTACTGCATAGAAAGTAGTGGCAAAGATTGGTAGCCAGAGCAAGAGACCTGGAAATGAAAGGGTAAACAGGGCCATAGACCACGTAAATCTGATGATAATCCGTGACAATATGACGTGGCGCAGTAGAGGCCGGCGTATACGGTCGTCTTTGATACCCCAACGGGAGAGCTGGTCTTGATAGGCCTATCCATTCAGTGTATCAATAACTGACAAGGTAGGAAGGAAGTCATCTCCTAACTTTAAGATCGTTACGCAATCGTTTCAGTTCGCCTAGATGTATATTTTCATCATCTTCGTCAGATATTGTGACATTTTCATATCCATGAGTCTCTGTAGGCCGCAATCCATCGATGAAGGTGCGAATGACGCGAACATGATCCCCAAGGCTCATGAAAGTACCAAGGGGGGCATATATCCGTGCAGCCATCTTGGCTGTTCGAATCAGGTCCCAGGTTGGAGAGTCAATAGTCCCAGAGCTGATGGTTTCGTGTATCTTAGCAGTAAGCAGTCGAACGCTATTGTAATCAATAGGCGCTATGAGTTCAGGGTTTTCCTAGGTCCAAATCAACGTGGTTCAGAAACGGAGACGGGCTACTGACCTTCACCCGGAATACTAAGGGCTCGTGGAAGGTGACAAGAACATCAGAGCGAAAGTGTTGTCTGTGCCTGAACGTGGTGTGAATACTCAATGAGGGTAAGAGATTGATAGATAATACATGTATGTTATAGAACATGTCAAGACGGAGATTTCGAATTCGGGTTTGCTAGAATTCCTTGTCAAGACGTCCGAGACCAAACGGGCAACTGTGCATAGGATATAGCTTCAGATTACGGCGTCAAGAACTTTATATACCTCCAGTCTTGAGTGGTGCTATTGTGGGATGATACCTGCTCATTCCTTCAGGAAACAAACAAACTGCATCACCCATCTCAAGTGCCTATAATATTTCAAGACACATGAGTAGAAAAAAACTTTCGGTAAAAGTACCTCGACGAGTTTAATCATAGCTTCGGTATTGTCGACATTACCGTCCACATAATCTTTTCTTCTCTGAAGTGGAACTGTTCCGGCTGACTCAATAAGCCAGCTGGTGAATGTCCTATGACCAAATTGAGTAGCTTTTGCGGTGAGGCGTAGCATGTTTCGCTTCTATCGTCCCTTACGTGTGAGACAAATCTTTACCACAATGCCTACAGCATACCTGAGAAGGTATTGAAGTAACCAAGACACTTGAGTGACGTCAGGAAACTGAATTGATGACAAAATAGCAACCTCGTAAGTACATACAGGGCATCTGTCAAGGAATTGCTGTGATTTGCGCTCACGATACTGAAGAACGAATGAGTCTGGCACAAGGCATATGGTGGACATAGGTCACTGTACCACGGCCTCCCAGTTTCGGGTATATGATGAACATTTTCCACAACAATAGTTCCATAAAATATCTTGAGCACGAATCTAAATAATAGTCTTGGATCCATTTGTTATAGAACTGGATAGGTGGACCCAAAGAAAGTAGCACACCGGACGAGGATGTATGACCAAGGTGTTGGTGAGCCCTTTGCTGGGGTCATGAGCGGCGCTGACGAGTGTGTGTAAATAGCCAGCTGTGCAATAACGAACCCAGGCTTATTTTTAGTCGCATGCTGACTAAGCGAAATTTTGGATGCAAGGCAGCGTCAACGTTGGGTCACAAAGTTATCACACTCATCATCTGCAGGTCAAGATTATCAGTGGTGAAGCCACTAAGTAGGTGAAGACCATCCATGGAAGAGGCATTGGCAAAAATTCGGCCACACACCTCGTCCTCTCTATCCCATCAAAAAACTCCCGCTGTCCTCTTGATCGCGCTTGAATCTACTTTCAAGGAACAAAACACTGACGCGTCTCCTACCGCATATTTCGCGGCCCTACTCACAACACTTGACGGGATTCTTCAGAAGCAAAAGCAAGGATCTGATGAAACGGAGGTTTTGCATGCCGTGCTTTACCTCCTAGCCCTAATCTCGCCCTTCGTTTCAACTCCAGTTGTCAAAGCAAATCTTAACACTGCTCTGTCACTCACAGCTCCACTGTTTCCTGTCCTGAAAGATCATGCTCCTGCCTTGCGATCTCAGCTCTCCATCTATCACGTTATTTTCCAATCTCTCGATCGCTCCCACCTCGATACCCAAGGCATTCGTCAAACATTTGCCTCGACCCTCCAGCTCTGCATCGACCCAAGACCAAAAGTTCGCAAAAAAGCTGCAGATGTTGTCAGAGATGTGCTTTTTAACCCTCCCCCGCCATTATCCCGACATCCATACTCAGAAAGAGTTGCAGAATGGATCAAATCTGTGTTATCCGATGTTGGAACAGGGCCTTTCTCCAAATCAAAAGCGAAAGCATCGGAAGCTAGTCCTGAGACTGCTTTGCACATTGTAGCATTCTTACGACCTGTCCTTGGCAGACTCCCTCCCTCCGTAAGTCAGGTCGGCCCGTCGCAGTAATCTTGTTGACGTCCCTTTAGTCTATCCCAGCGATCGCAAATCTCCTGCTCACGCTTCCCCGACTTGGCCACTCATATCTTTCTCAATCCGCGTACTCAGTATTGTCTGAACTGTTCACCCTTCCCTCAGACAACGGCACACACATCGGTGATCAGCTCTCTGATGTTCTCAGCGTTGTCCTTGCATCACCGCCTTCAAAATCTGATACCATTCTCTCACCTGCCTGGGTTCAAGTCCTTGGAAACGCCTTCTCAGTTTATCGTACAGATAATGTGAACAGCTACGACGATGAATTAGGCAAAGTCTGGAGAGTCATCTGGAGCTTTTTGGAATCCAACGATCCTTCGACGAGAAAGGCAGCAGCTCAGTCACTTGATTTGCTTTGTCGTTCATTCACTCCTGAGTTTGTTGCCTGTATTCTCCAAGTCACCAGCTCGAGTACGACGCTACGAAAAATTGTTGCTCAAACTTTGAAAGCCCTTGACTCGTTGACGTATGCGCGTGCTATACCAGAGCTTCTATCAGTTATCTCGTCCTTGATAGTCAATTTGCGGTATAGACCTGGCCCGCCGACCTCCCCGACTGCAGCTGAATCGTTGCTTCTTCCTATCATTGAACACGTCGGAGAGTTGCGCGTCCAGAAAGGGTTCGAACACAAGGAAGCTGCAGATGCCGCACTCGCAACTGCAATGCGTGTACTTGGTCCTCAGGTGTTGTTACAGACCCTCCCGCTTAATCTCGAGCCGCATGACCGGTATGCTCTCTGCTCTACCAAATAGACATTATAGGTTGACTGATACACCTCTTACAGGGAAGCAGGCAGGGAACCACGTGCATTCCTGCTTCCTCTCTTGGCTCAGCCCCACCGGTCCCCTCTTAGCCATTTTGTGTCGTATTTCGTTCCTTTGAGCGAGCGAATGTTTGATCTCCAATCAAATGCTGAGGCAGAGGATCGGCCGTCTGAGGCGAAGGTCTGGAGTGTTTTAGTCGCACAAATTTGGTCAGGCTTCGCTGGATACTGTCATACTCCTCCTGATCTCAAGGAGGTGCGCGTTGCTTTGCTTCGTTTGATACGTTAGTTCCCTAATATCATATGTCGCAGGTCTTGACCCCAGCCTTTTCCCAACTTCTCTCTCAGTTACTTTATGGTCAGCCTGAGCTTCGTCCTGCCGTATTAAAGGGTCTGAAGGTACTTGTGGAGTCCAATGTCGCAGCGGCAACACCCAAGGAGGGACATGTGCCCGACCCAGATGCTCCCACAGTTGATGAAGCTACTGCCAATATCGCTGTTCTCCGAGCGCAGGCGGAAAGTTGGCTTGCAGTATTCCTTAATGTGTTTGGTACTGTGCCCCGAGAATCTAGAGGCATGATAGGAGACGTCATCACTGTTTGGGCTTCAATTGCTGGTGAAAAGGTACGACCGAAGAGCTCTTGCTCTTGCTTGCGCAATTAAAAATGTTCTGTAGGAAATCACAAAGACCTATGTCAAAGTTGTGGAACTTTTCAAGAACAATCTAGTGTTGGCAGCAAAAGGGCCTTCACAACACGGAGGACAAGACTCAGGGAGTGTAACTGCGATGACCCAGGATATCCTAATCCTACTCCTTCAATACCTTCCCTCGGCTGATGCACCCGCCCTGTTCAATCTCTGCCTAAATCCCGAGGTTCTCGCTGGAAAGGATAACGGTGTGCAAAAGCGCGGTTACAAGATCTTGACCAGGTTGGTAGAGAGTGGTAAAGTTGTCGTTGACGCTGAGCTTGTCATCCGTCAAATGGACGAGTTGTCGGAGGGTCTTGTTGCAGCCGCGAAAAAGGTCTGTTTGACCCTTTACTGTAGTTTTTCTTTCCCTTATCACTCACTAGGATCGGCTCAATCTGCTTTCACTACTTGTTTCATCGCTTCCCTCATCGGCAATGCACATTATACCCTCGCTAATTCCAGAAGCAGTCCTGGGAACTAAGGAGCCGTCGGAAAAAGCGAGAACTGCAGCATTTGAACTTGTTCTAGCCATGGGGAGGAAGATGTCCCAAGGAGGCGTTGTCAAGAGAAATCTCATAGACGGAATGGATGACGATGGTGCCTCTGACAGTACGTCAATTCATTTGTTCTAATCAGTTCCTGTCGCCTGATCTCTGATACACTAGCTACTGCCAGTATAGAGGAATTTCTGACCATGTTGGCCGGTGGGCTTGCTGCCAGCCCTCACATGATCAGTGCCACAGTAACTGCCATTTCACGTCTTGTTTTCGAGTTTAAAGGTGTGTTATGCAATTATTTGACCTGATAGAATGCTAAGTGGTCCTTTAGACATCATTTCGACAAAGATGCATGCAGAGATTTTCACAACTTTGCTTGTCTTTCTCACGTCCACGAACCGCGAAATTGTCAAGTCAGTTCTTGGATTTGTCAAGCTTGCCATACACACACTTCCCACGGAAATTATGCGACCCCATCTCAAGGACCTAGTACCTAAACTTTTGAACTGGTCTCATGATCACAAAAATCATTTCAAAACGAAAGTCAGGCATATATTTGAGCGAATGTTACGACGCTTCGGATGGGATGAGATCTATTCATGTGCTGGAGAAGAAGAGGCGGCAAAGGTCCTGGTCAACATCAAGAAGAGAAAAGAACGGGTGAAGCGTAAGAAGATCAACCGAGCGGAAGAGGGTGATGACGATGACGATGTTAGTCTGAGTCCTCAGTTAATGACTAATATGCTAATCACTTCATCACAGGCACCTACGACCAGGCATGTCACCGGTGATGCCTTTGAGGATGTGCTCTACGGTAGTGAAAGCGAGTTGGACGATTCTGATGATGACACTCCCATGGATTCCAAGAAACAACAAAAGAAAAAAAAACAATCAGAGCAAGGTACTCGACTACGATTAGACGATGATGAACCTATGGACCTTCTCTCGGGTGCTGCAACGCGGATTACAAGTACGTTTTTACGTATTCTTTCATCGTTGAAACTAATTTTTTTTTTTAAGATGACACGTCCAAACGTCGTCGTAAGCCAGGCCAAGCCACTTCTCACTTCAAAACCGACGAAGACACTGGAAAGATGGTCATTGATGAGGAAGAAGAATTTGATAATGAAGATATGGGCCCTTCAATTGACGTAGCTGGCACTGCATATCGAGAAAGCATGACTTCAGTCGACGGCTTCACGCGGGGACTTAATGGGCGTGTGAAATTCCATAAGGACACCAAAAAACGGAGGAGAGAAGAACTTGAGGCTGAGGATGTTGACATGGCAGAGGTGGAAAGTTTGACGACAGCATCCAAGAAAAACAAACACAAGACAGAACCAAAACTTGGGCATGAGTTCAGAGCCAAGGTCAGTTGTACGATTATCTACCTGTCTAAATTTGGTCTCAGTCAGAATTCAGAGGGCCGGAGGCGATATTAAGAAGAAGGGTATGGACCCATATGCCTATCTTAGTCTGTCTCAGGCTGCCAAAAAAAGTGGACGTGGCGGACGAAGTAATCTTGGTATCACAGGGAAAAAATGATCTTCATGTTTGCCATACATGTATTTCTACATTTAGTCCTAGTCTGCTCCTCATCAGACCTTGCCACCCTATCCGTACAATGTCTGGTCGTGTGGTGCCCCAAACAAACCTACGTTCCAGCTGTTTGGTTGCCGCCACCTGGGGACCTCGTATCCTATGACTTTTGCCACGACTGTCGCAAACAATCTGGCATCTGCTCGGTTGTCCCCTTCTAGTACGAATTGTAGAAGAGACGCAGTGGGGATGTTCCAATTTTTGGGAAGGGACGCCAGAATTCGCCGAGTAAGGCCACCACCGGGGATGAAGGGCACTCCAACCTCTTGCACCGATTCGTGCGGTGATTGAAACACGGGAGAGGTATATATGGCGATGGGGAGAGTTGTTAGCGCGTCTAAAGCAGTCCCGGCGAGTGATGGACCTTTCCGAGGTTGTAGCTGATATGTTGGCGTACTGAGAGAGATTAAGTGACCAAGTAGAAAGGGTTAAAGCTTGAAGCAATAACGTACAGCATCTGCGCATCCGTTCGATTTGAAAGATCCACGCCGGAAAGAAAAAGAACCGATGCAACTCCCGATTGCTGAATGAACTGAAGTAAATTAGCAACAAAGTCTTCTTTCCTTGACTAAGTACAGTTAGTGTAGAGGAAATCGAATGAGTGCCACTGCGTATGCGAAGCGAACCGCAACTCACCTTCAAAACAGGGGACCTCTGTTGTATGACTAGGATATTGATCTCAGAAGCGCCATATACTGTAAAATCTCAAATAATGAAAAAAGTCAAAGCAATTCGCATAGCACGCACGTTCTGCAGGCGTGGTGATACCCTCTCCACCTTCTTCTCTGCCACCTACGACTGGCACCAAAAACTCTGGGTTGATAATCGCCAGCCGTTGGAGCGATAATGACGATATGAGCAGGTCAACCGCGAGCTGGGAGACATTTGCGGTGGAAACAACCGGCTGCCCAGATGCCTTATTAAACCGTGCACATTAAAGCAGGCGAACAGGAAACGAACGACTATGAGCGTTTTCCCGGAAAATACCAATGGAGTCGTTGTTGGATAAAGAAAAGAGCTCATGGTAGATGAGAATTTCAGAACATGTGGTTGGTACTTGCTTGTCTGCCAATGAGTATATCATCGGTACGCGTCAGACTCCAACCGTGTGCGTGACATGCTGCTGGACACCCTCAGCCTGGGCCCAGACTTGCGCAAAACTCAACTTGAAGTACATACTCAAGTATATATACATACTCGGCCCAGCTCTGCCCGACTGATAACCTGACATGAGACATACATGATCTATCACATTTGTATTGCACACATTAACATGATATCTTATGCCTTCAACTTCTCAACAAGCTCTGGGACAGCTTCGAAGAGGTCTGCCTGAAGACCTATATCTGCGACTTGGAAAATGGGTGCGTCGGGATCCTATATACAATAAGTTTCAATCATAGTCGATGACAGGAATGGCTAAATCCACCTTGTTTATAGCAACAATGAGCTTGGAATCCTTCATTCCAGCGAGGTGTTGAATGGCTCCGGAGATACCAACGGCCATGTATAGCTCCGGAGCTACAACTTTACCTGTTTGACCGACTTGTAGAGAGTTGTCTGCATATCCTGCGTCTACAGCGGCGCGAGAAGCTCCAACCGCAGCACCAAGCGCGTCCGCAAGTGGATATAATGTGGAACCAAACGTCTCGGCATTCTTTAACGCACGTCCTCCGGACACCACCCGACCGGCAACTCCGAGGTCTGGACGATCGGACTTTGTGAGAGTGGTTTTGACATGTTCCGTTGGAGAGTCAGACTCAACAGGGTCTAGGGATGAAGCTTCAGCTTCAGAGGCATCATGTGCTTGTGCTGCAGTGAACGCCGTGCCCCGAACGGTGAAAAACTTAATAGGGATAGACGAAGGTGCGCAAACGGTTGCAATCGCATTCCCAGCATATATCGGGCGCGTAAATGTTGTACTGTTGGATGAAGAATCGTACTCCACGGAAGTAACATCCGAAACGGAAGGGACATCAAATTTCGCCGCCACTCGAGGCAGCAGCGACTTTGCGAACGAAGATGTAGCGGAAACAATATGTGTGAATGGCGTGGAACCAGATAGAAGTTTCTCCAAAAGAGGAGATACGGTCTCCGGAAGTGGTTCAGCGTATTGGGGTGAAGCTGAATGCAGAATAGACGTCAAGCCTCTGAGTCTATAGAAAATCAACGATAGGTTAGGGATGGTACGATGTGATACAAGGCGATACCGACTTTTTGGCTTTCTCCACAACGCCCTGCACATGTTCCGGTGCACCAACGACAAGCCCGGTTACTTTACCTCCGAGTTGTTCAGCAGCGGTGAGCGCAGACAAGGAGCCTGAATCCAATACTCCCTGTCTATGTTCTATAAGAACAAGGGCATGGGGAGGTGCCGCAGTGGTATATGAGCGTGAAAGAGCGCGCGCCGAGATGATAGAGCGTGTCCGAAGCATTGTGGTTTGTGGAAGGAAGGCAGAGTCTATTTCACGCAAATTCCGATCATATCACGTTCACGTCCCCACGTGATATTCGAAGAAAGTGCTTTTTGAACGTGGAGTTGTACTGTTCACTGCTTATGGCCTCTTGGATCCTTGTCAATCTCGCCTGCTAACCGCAACAATCAGGATGGACTATGATGCATGAGCATATACAATGCAGTCATACATACAATTGAACGGCGCTCTAGGCCCATCATCAGCCTAAGCCTTGTGACAACTGCGCACCACGCTTCTAGGGTTCTTTAGGCGCCATGAATTGCGTGTATAAAGGCAAGGATGGAGTCAAATCGATTTCTTATCGCTACACTCCATCATGTCCCTTTGCCGTTACTTCAACACACCTGGTGGTTGTAGAAAGGGCCCCGCCTGCAACTTCCTGCATGGTGCCTCACCGCCTGCATCGATGGCTGGAACAGGCCATGGAACCAGTTCCAGGAACTCTGGTCCACGTCCTGCGCTCAGCCGTCGTCCGACATCGGCGGGAACCCCTGCTGGCGTGTGCAGAGTCTATTGGACATCGGGAAAATGCAATCGAGAATTCAATTGTCGTTTCCGTCATGAACATAACCCAGAACTTTCCCAAGAAAACTTATCACCTTCTCTGCCGCAGGCTGTCGGTGGTCGGTCACAAGCTGCCGTTGATGCAATTGCGCCTTTCTTAACAGACACGGGACTAGCAAAGCTTGGCGTATCTGGTACAGATGCTTTCTTTGCGAGCCCCCAAAAAATACTGTCACCTGTAGAAGCGCATAATGCTTTGACGATGTATCTTCGTGATGATTACAGATTCTCAAAAACTTTCCACGTCTATGGTTTCCTAAACCCTATAAATAATGCGACGACTTCAAATGCAAGTTGGGTCAGTAGGACCTAATTCCTGATGTGCTGCATTAATCGTTCCCCTTACAGACGCTAGAAGATGGACAGGTATCGTTGCTCATGTGCTTGCCTGTGCACGGATCACGACTCTGACTAATCGTTAGTTATTCTTGACTTCCTTCGCCACGGTAAATAAACCTTGTCAGCGTTCTCTTCCTTGCTGAGATATTTATTTTCCAAGGGTAATGGCTTGCTTCGCATTACTGATGTTATTCGGTGGTCTCCCATATCTACTCGGGCTGGCTCTGATCCCGGGACATTGTCCTTTCAACGAGGGATTTTACCCTTATTACGGGTATAGGTATTTCATATCTAGACGCTTCAGACATAACTCACCACCTTGTACAAGTTCTTCTCTTCTGATCTTGTTGTGAAAAGTACCTTGAGCCATCTTGTCAAGTACGTCTAAAACTTCTATATAACCACTGGATGATGTTAGAATGTGTTTTACAGCGGACTTTACATGTGTATCATGAACCACTGTGATGCTTTCTTTGAACAGGTTGAGGGGTGTATGGATGATTTCATGACGGCCCGCTCATTCAAGGACCCCAAACTTCAGACTAAGGATCCAATTGGGAGCCAAGTGATGGCTTCGTTGGCTGGTGTTCTTTTTGAGTACGTGAAAGCTGCATTGTTGCTCGTCTTTCTTAAAAACTGCTCTCAATGCAGGTGTTTGACACGCTTTAAGAATTCTTCTGCTACACATCCTAAGTTGAATGACATCGTCTGGCGTCTTCAAGCTTGGCATGAGTCTTGGATTGCTGGAATATCTACTTCACCTCCAGATTTTGATGATCCATTCAAGGACGCAAGTCAGGTTGCTCGTGATCATATTACAGGTTATCTCAAGAATAAAGTGGAACGCCTTGTACATATCGTAGATCGTGAGCAAGCAAAACTCAAGAAAGCTGCGAGGCGGACGAGGGGTGTCTCTCACATCAGTCTTGGCGCAAATCTTCACGAAGGCATCCTATCAGCCCTACATCTCACGTACGACGGACCAGGCGAAAATTCCCGCTTAGGTGTTCCACGTCATGACAATGACTTTGTCTACATCGAAGACATCCGTGTTGCTCCAACCCATCAAGAACTCATCTCCACTGCCACTCCATTCCTGCCTGCCAATCTGCATGGTGCACCGCACCCGCACCCAGAGGAGACAATGCAGCGACTTTTGGACATTCAATTCAGGCTTCTTCGAGAGGAGCTGACGTGAGTTTTATCTTGCTACCATCTTGGTCGTCCTCTTGAGTGACACCAAATCTATAAGGGCACCATTGCGCACATCCGTGCAACTTGTCCGCGAGGACTTCCTCGGTCAAGGGAAAGACAAGATGAAGACTCGACTGTATGATATCCTCAGGCAACGTGGAGGGAGGTACCATGGTGTCGTAGACACCCAAGAGACCGTGATGTTCAATGTTTACACTGGCGTGAAGTTCCTTTCCTTGATACCCGATCGACGTGGCCTGTCCGTCAGTTTCAGCTTCGACACGCCTCCTGGACGAGCACGCTCCCCTCAATCAAGAGCCCGTCGAGCCTTTTGGGAAGGAATGAGTGGAAAGCGAATGATGCAGGGAGGGCTAATTGCATTAGTCTGGAAGCGCGGGAATCAGGTCGATATACACCTGGGCATATTGGCGAGCTCTGTAAAGGAGATCACTGAGTCGGTTGAGGCATCCAAGGATCAAGTTTCCGCCCGAGTCGTTTTCTTCGATCCCGAAATTGAACTCCGCATTCTCAACGTTCTCAAAGACGGATATCAACATGATAACACTGCGATCATGGTCGAATCGCCTATCATGTTTGAGTCCATCCGGCCTTTCTTGGATACTCTGAAGTTGATTGAGCCAGAGATCATTCCTTTTGACCAGTATCTTGTTCACCGACCCCTTGGATATTGGCCAGGGGCTGGCATTCTTCCACCCCGTTATGCTCGAACACCTGGTTTTGCTTACCAGTTGGCACCTTTGTTTCCCCCTGAAGCTGGCATTGACGACCTCAAGCTTCATGTCAATGATCAAGAGTCAGTTGCAATCGCCCGCCGTCAACTCCAAAGGAGTCGACTAGATCCAAGTCAAGCGGAAGCTATTGTCGACACATTGACGCGGGAGGTAGCGCTGATCCAAGGGTGAGAATAGTATATTCTAGAATATCTTTTGATCATATACTCAGAACTTCCTGCAGACCTCCTGGTACAGGCAAAGTGAGCATATCACAAGATATTTTGGTACTTATAAGCCTCTGACGTTAAATAGTCCTTTACAGGGATCGAATTACTACGAGTGTTAGTCAAAAGTGCAACACCGATCTTGATGATCGCTTTTACCAATCATGCTCTGGATCACCTACTGACTGGAGTTCTGGACGCGGGCATTACGCAGAAGATCGTCAGACTTGGCAGTCGATCCGCTGATGAACGAATCAAGAAATTCTCGATTGAAGAAATCGAATCAATAACGGGACGTTCTCGTTTGGACAGGTCCTTTGCTCGCGATCACCGAGCGCTCAAGGACGTCGAGAAAGAAATTCAGAAACTCATGCAGAAATTTTCGCAGACCGTTGTCCCCCCAGACGTAATCACCGACTACCTTGCAACACAGTGCCCAGAGCACTCGGAATACATGCAATTCCCTCCTGCATGGATATATGCCATTTATACCGTTTCAGTTACCGACGAGGACGACGGATGGCAGACAGTCGGAAGTCAAATTACTGCTGAAGATGATAGGAACATCTACTCGTTTTGGAAGCGGGGAGTCGACTTGGAGTTCCTCTCTACACTGAATGAACCTCAACTCCCAGCCGAACCATCAATTCAACGCAAGGCACCTCTTCCGGTTAACAAGTTTGCTCTGTTGGAACAGGAGATTCCAGATGTTTTGGATGACGACGATGATTTGGATGACGAAGAAAGGCCTTGGCTATCTTCGTGGAATCCACCCCCTGAAGATGAAATCTCCCCCTCTCCCGTACCTGTTCCTCAACCCGAAACATCTCTCCCTGTGCCGTCCCACTCACCTTCCTCTGCAGGTCTTCAACTATCTGATTTACGAGATCCTGCAGTTTTCTTTACGGCTCATGGGTGTGCTCAAGTCCCACTC